>JAGFBZ010002574.1:0-29669 GCA_018398805.1 Hirundichthys speculiger | reverse complement strand
GCTCAACCCAGAGGAACAAAAAGTAAGTGTTATACTTATAAAATATATTACTACTACATCCGGTTGTGTATGTATATTTGAGAGAGAGAATCACCACTGTTTGGGGTGTACTGACAATTTTATTAAACAAATGTTTGGTATAGGAAGGAAGCTCCCCAGAGCCACCTCGGCGTATGAGCGGGCTCTGCGATCCTGGTCAGAGGAGCAGGTGAAGATGCTTCAGGAAATGCAGGACAGAGAGCATCAGTGGATTGAAGAGCGAGATGAGCAGAGGAAAAGGGAGCTCCAACAGCAAGAGGAGCGCCGAGAGCAGAGGGGAAGGGAGCAAGACGAGAACCTGCTGAGCAGACTCATTGAGCAGAATTCAAGGTCTACTGAGAGACTTGTTGGTGTTATGCTTGAGGGTCTCAGGTCGCTCCTACCTACCCCACATCCACGTCCACATCCACCTTCCCCTCAATGTAATTCTTATCCCCAATATACATCTCCAGTCCCACACCAGCAGTATCGGCGCCAGGTCCAGTCTCAACTCCGTTTCCCCACACACAATGAAAACACAGAAGCTGAATCTGAGTATAATTTACTTACACTAGACTAGATACATAGGAAAGATGATCTCTCTTTCTCACACACACACAAACAAGTGCAGCACCTTTAGGCTTTAAATGCCAAAGCGGGTACCTAGCTACCATTTTGTTTATTTGTGAATTTTTTAAAGATTTTTTTTCTTTTATACTTTTGGCTCCTCTGAGCATCTTATTGCTTTAAGTAGTTTATTTTTGTGATTTATGACCGAGTCATACAGTGTCTAAGTGCCTGTGCTCACCCACAAACTACTGTCACTTTTTATTGCAATAAAGTCTACAAATTTGAAACGGCGCTGTGTGTAATGGTTATTCAATACATCATAGACATATTTTGATTTTTGATGAATGTTTATTTCAACTAACTGGCACAAAGAACAAGGCAAAGATGGACAACCTAACTTTCGTCCAAAAAAAAAAAAAAATTCAAAATCAAAACCTAGTACAATTACATTTATTTACAGATGATTAGAAATGCAAAAACAATGCACTACTAATACTGGATGCCATTGCGAAGGGGGAAGTTTTGCCATATATGTCGTCAATGCCTGCCTTGCCCTGGTGTTGTGTGCAAGGTAATTTCTATTAGCTGCCTGGGCAGGCTGAGGATATTGCAGAGTGTAAATCTCGCTCAGCCAGTTGGCGTTCCCATGATCCCTCTCTTGTTGGCAGAAGTTGTGGAGGGCGCAGCAGGTGGCTATCATTTTTGGGGCAAAAGTGTAGTGAAACTCACTCTTCTTCTGCAGAACTCGAAATCTTGATTTAAGAAAACCAAAAGTCTGCTCAACCCCAACGCGAACAGAGCTCAAATAAATGTTGAAGGACTCTTGTTCTGGAGTGAGGTGAGGTGATGTCTGGTATCCTTTGATGAGCCAATCGAGGAGTGGGTAGGCAGGGTCACCAACTATTTGCAGCTGGATGTCTTCTCCCTCGATCTTCCTAATACCCTGTGACAGGAGAGGTTTATTTGTCTACCTTCAGGAAAAGCATTTTTGATCGTCAAGTGTAATACATACAGTTGTGTGCGCATGTTCCGGCACCCCTTCACAAACAGTGTATATTGGTGATTTTTTTATTAGGAAAGATGAAAAATAAAATACCCGAAAATATGAAAGACAAAAAGAAACCACAATATTAAAAGGAAACATTAATGCTGGTATATTATTGTAGATGTTGTGTTGCATATTTTAGACATTGTATGTTATGAGGCCGCAGGTAAGGTTTTCTTTCAAGTGGAGCTGCATGTAGGCTACTCTATCTAGTGTCTGAATGCCTACCTGTGGCAGCAGGTGAGCTCTTCTAAAGAGGTCAGAATTCCTGAATACCGATGAATCATGGGCACACCCGGGCATCTTGCAGCTGATGTTCCTGAAACTATAGGACACAAATGATTAAAATACTAGCACACCAACCACAAACACACACGTACATAATAAAGCATTTAAGCTTTCATTCCTGCTGACAAGATGATTGCAGCATACAATTTTAAATCTGGGCTTCTAACTGTAATGGTAGCAAGCAGGCCACATGGCACAGAGTTCACAAGTGGACAGTAAAGTTGTATTGAATGGTTGAACTTGCTTTGTTGTTGCTTGGGGCGTGTGATGTACTCAGTAAGAACACATACTGTTAAAGGCTATCTATTAAAATAAGTTTGTATGAACCTTTTCAAGGGATGTGCATAATATTAAAAACAGAATGCTTAGTAAATAGGGAAATTTCTCCAGCATACTGTTCAGCATGTTTTTCAAAAGCATTGCCAGTTAAGTGTGTTTTGAATATCAACCCAGAAAAAAAAAACACTTACATGAACCTGTCGTCCACAACGGCCTGAAGGACGTAGGAAGGCCAGCCTTTCCGATTTACAAAATCTCGGTAGCCATCAGAAGGAGCAAGGATCGGAACATGAGTACCTGACAGTTATCAACAGAAATTACTGTAAACCCAGGGGACAAAATACTGGCATCTAATTTAAATAAATGCAGTGTCACGACTATCAGTACACAATACAGAAAAGCACATATGAGCAGGAAAGAGCTGCATTAAAACATGTTTCTACTCCGTATAACCATGTAACTTAGTTTTTAAAACATTTTCAAAACGCGTCGGTGCATTTAGCGTTATTAACTGATGGAAAGCCAAAGCATACTTACCATCAATTAGGCCAAAAATCTGAGGGATGTGATGTGAGGCTTCGAACCTTCTCGCAATCTCGAGTGCCTCCTCTTCATTTGGCATTTTTATTAGGGTTTTTTAGTAGTCCTCCTTCGACCATGCCCTTACAAAATAAGTATGTGAATTTCTTCACCGTTGCCTTGTGAATACCGAACTGATTTGCTACCAGGCGATACTCGGCACAACTACCCAGTCTGTAGAGGACAATAGCCACACGCATGTTGAGGGGAATGGGTGCACGGACATAGCCTTCTTCGGGGGACATGAAGCCCTGCACCAGGTCACACAGCTTCACAAACGACGCGCGGGTCAACCGAAAGTTCTCTTTCCACTCGACATCCGTGAATTGGGTCAGAACGACACGATCCCACCAGTCCTTGCTTCGTACTTTCATCCACTGCTGTCTGGCATTGCGAGCTGTATGCGGCAGTGGGCTGAGGTAGAGCAGTCGTTCAACTGGCCGGTTTCTGCTATTTGCCGAATCACGGTCTTCTGTCTCCCTTCTTCTTCTCCGGCACTCTGTCTCCCTCCTCCCCAGCACACGAAAGAGAATAATCGGAACGACGTCTTGCTGCTGCTTCAAAAATATAATCCAAAGAAATCCAAACAAGATGCTAATAATGTAGTCCTCCATGTTGTTGCTAATCCAGTAAGTTTGTTTTCTTCCGGTAGACGTAAATACGTAAAGACGTCCGCCCCCCCTATCCAATCAGAACCCTTCCCAACCCCCAGACCTTAAGCGGCAATGGATAAAGCCGAATAAACGTGTTTTCCATGTAAACCCTAATTCGGAATTACTATTTCCATGTAAACTCGAAGGAAAAAAAGTTTAATTCGGAATTAGTTAATTCCTAATGTTAATTCCGAATTAAAAAACATCATGTAACCGCAGCCAATGTGTGTCAGCCAGCAGGGCTGCTAGCTCGCCACAATCCAGAAAACACACAAGCACCAGAATCGGCTACAAAGCATGTGCAAGGATGTAGATTTATGTTCCAGGAGAAGGAAATACTGAGAGAAAACATTTTCAGAGACATGATACAGGAGCCTGACTTAAAGTTGTTCATTAATGAAGACTGAAAGCTCGAATATTTGAGGAAAATTTAGGAGATTAAAACTGACAGGATACTGGTAAATACTTCATGGTTTTAGACTTCATGGCTAATAAACATAAAGGCTGAAGAGATTTTCATTTAATCAGTCCTGTGCACATTTTCCATGTGTGACTTCTTTAAACTTATAGGGCAACTTTGATCAGCTGAGGTCGTTTTAAAATGTTCTACAGAAATAAACTTGACTTGACTTACTATTATTATTATTATTATTATTATTATTATGAATGGTCTGCTGCATTTGCTTTCTGTCTTTTTGTCATACTTGCATCACATGTGCCCTTTGGGACATTAAAAACATACATTTGTGAGGTAATGTTAAGTATTAGTATGATTTCTTCATGCATGAATTGACTGCAGATGCACATGTAGTTCTTTGTACAGAATGTTTTGGTCAGCTGCACTCAAACCTCCCATGCATGGGCAGGTAATCAGTCTGCAGGGCATTGCAGAGGTGTGGATGACACTTTATTCTCCAGCAAAATCAATCCTCAAAAAAGACCGAACATGTGTTTTTTGGCTCCCTGTCGTCTTTGTCTGTGGCCGGCAGGCCTGGATGGATCTGAGAGCTCAATAATAGTTCCTAAAAATAATCAAATGTTCCATTATAAAACAACTGTAACTGATATTTCATGATGAAGTTTTTTTTTTTGTTCTGCTTTAAACAATTTAACAGAAATGAACTCCTATCAGGACAGTGACTATAGCTCCATTAGGATAGAGGGTGAATAGTGCACCGCAGTGTACCATTAAATTACTGCCTTTATACTACAACCTCTAAAAAGCACATATCACTGCACTCTGTGGGCCTTTATCTTTTATTCGTATGTAATACAACAATGTGTACTGGTCAGTCATAAACAGTACCCATGTATCATCAGCTCCATGAATTGTAGAGCCCATGTGCATTGTTAAAGCATCTAGGGACCTAAATGCATTATTTATGCTTCCCTATTCTCTGCAGTTTGAAGTATCCAAGATGAATGAAGAGGGAGATGAAACGGTCTGTTGTGACTGCCAGGGGTGAAGGGCTCAGGAATGAAAAATCTGCCCGTTTTCTCTTACATTCACAATAGCAAGCATGACCGCCCCCCCATTCATGCATCCCTCATCCGTTGCCATATCCCATCCTATTTGAAGGTGACATGTAGGAGGAGATGAATGTGTAGCTTGCGGCCATTAAAATGTCCCCCTGAGGCAAAAGAGCTGTTTGTGTCTTTAGAAGAGTTACAGAGCTCAGGGTGAGACAGAAACAGGAGACTCGTGCTGCTGAGCTGTTTTCATCATAACAGGATGACCCTTTGTTGCCACTGAGGGGGAGCACAGCTCACAGGAAATGCATCCAACACAGAAAGGAAAGAGAAAAGTACAGAAACTTGCTGGTTACTTCAGGTAACTGGCTCTCATCCAATGACAGTCATTAAAACTGAGCATATAAACTGAACTGATTTGGGACCTTGATTAGGTTTAAAGCCATTTTCAAATGCTGTCACAAACATTTATTATAACATCCAACAATTCAAGGATTTCTTGACACACTTGAGAACTTGGATGAGTGTAAGCTTTTTTATTTCCAGTCAAAACTAACCACCAGTATCACTACTTTTACTAACACTGATGGTGGAGGTAAAGCATTACATTAAATTATCATAACGTCAGTGAGTAAGAGTCAAACAATGTGAGCTTTGTAAGCTGTTATGATGTTTTTATATTCCACTGAAGATTGCTCTGGAAAAAAAAGGAAAAACTAAAACGTACCGTATGTGATCTAATAAGCGTTCGCTCTCTAATAAGAGCGCCCCCAGGACTTTACCTACCTTCACCATTTTTCTCAGTCATCTCAACAATTTTTAGAGGTTTTTTTACATTTAAATGACTGTGTATAATCGCTTCTTGGACAACATCTTTACAACCATTGCGTGTCTCCAACTGACTTGTTATGGCGTACACGTGCTGAAGCTATACAGGCTAAAGCTGAAGACAACCGTGAAAATCATCCTTCCAAAACTTAGTCATTATCAACGATTTCCACGTTGTAAGAAGCTGCAAAAAAAAAAAGACTAAAAATTATTCTAGCTAAATAATAAGATAAAATTACTTGAGATTTTAATCTGCAAGGATGTATAAACAATGTAAGAACAATATTTAGAATTTAGAGGCCAAAATAGAGGCCGTGTGGTCGTGTTGTGCATCGGAGCAGTTATTAGGAATCTGATGCACAGCACAGCAGACTGAAAAATATCTTCTACTAATACCTCCTATTAATAATTTAAAGTATATCAACAAATGTTTCAAGAAAAATAAGAAATAAAATAGTTCAACAAAGTTAAACAATTAGGAATCCCATTATTAGGAGGAAAATTAGTCGAAAAGTTGTATTTGGATCTCTTATGAAACTCGTGGCAAAAACCTTGATAGCTTACAGTACCTTCTTTTTTATAAACTGGTGCATATGTTTTTAAATTTAAAGATTAAATATTATACTTTGTTCTCTTTATGGGGGTAAAAAAAAAAATCTTGTTTCTTGGTGGACTATTATTGTATTTTTTTGTTGTTTTTTTTTTTGTTTCTATTGGTTTTTTTTTTTTCACTTTTGCAAACAGCCACCTGCAAAATTCAGAGCTCCTATTCACTGGCAGCCACGAATGTCACCTGTAGTAATGTGACCTGCAATAATTTGCTGTTAAAGGGATGATAGCATGCTGAAAACCTCAGCTGTGTAGTACACTTTAAAATAAGTGATAAGAAGCTGACAAATTATGAAATCCTTCCCCTTCACATTTATTTCCAAAAATAAAGGGTTCTTTCTGCTGTTCACCATGTATTTATGATTATTGAGACTCGGGTGTTTTGGACATAAGTCCAAACAGAAGGATCAGCTTTTGAAAGCCTTTTTTCTCCAATTAAGTGTGGATATAGGAGGTAGATAAGAAGAATGTATCTATAGGAATCTATTCTTTGGAATAGAGACAGTAACATCCTGTACCTTTTTGGGCAGATGTAGATCTGCAGATAAACAAAGAGCAGAGTCACTCAGTAGATGAGAATACTGTATGTCCAAGTTTGAAAATGCAGGAGGATAAAGCTAACCATCAAACCCAAGCACAAAATGTGCTGAAAGGTTTTAAGGTTTGTGATAAATGTCAGTGTTTCTTGGTAGACTGCATCCAGTTCATGTAAACATTGAAAAGAAAGGAAAAATGACAAACTAGAACAAGTAGTGTTAAAAAAGGTCTCTTTTCCTCAAAGGAAAGATGTTTTTCACATATTGCTGAATGCGAGGGGGAAATGAAAGAAAATCACTCATTTCTAGAGTCAGTTTATTAGACAATAAGATTTTCAATCATCACAAAATTGACAAAAATGGTTTCGCATGCTGTCAATTATCATTCCAGGAAAGAAAATAAGAAACAGTCTGAATCAAATCTAGTCAGAAGTGAATAAAACAAGAAAAGTAAAAGTTGGTCAAGAAAATTGCAATTAGGTAGATTATAGCCCTGAACATACACTTCCCGCTAGCCGCTACCTGCAAATTGCGGGTTTAGGAACCTCCGCTAACCGCTAATGCAATCTTCCGCTCCCTAAAGCCGCCAACTCCCTTACTCACATTGTAGGTGTGGCAATGGGTGTGTCTTTTGCCCTTTCCGCACACTCGGTATCTTGCGATTGCGGGTTTAGGATAGAGGGTAGCGGGTGGTCTGACCACCCACTATCCGCTACCCGCATGTCGGCGCATGCAAGAGCGCATCAAAATGGCATCAATGTGCATTCAACTGGTCACAAGTGGACGTGCACAAACGGCTCTACCTCTCGAATTAACTTTTGTTTAAAAAGCGTGCTTTGGCCTCAGTTGAACGTTGAGAAAATGGCAGAGATCGTCTTAAACGGCTTGCTCGCCAGTTAAACCATAGACGACGGGAGTGTGTTTACTGGGAAGGGCACCGACTATCTGGGACTTTCAGGTAGCAGATAGGAATTGTCTGTATAATAATATTTTTATGTATATATCAGTGCAGAGGAGGAGGAGGAAGGAAGAGGAGGAAGCTCTGCAGCAGAGTCCCAGATGAGCTGCGCACAAGAGCTCCTCCGATCTGGATGAAAAGACGCTCCATAGCAGTTTGCAGGTAGCGCAACCTGCTCTTAAAGGCAATAGATACTGACGCACTGATTGGTTTAACAGGTGGAACGCATAACCACTCCTATGCACAATATACCAGGTAGCACAGGTGGGATTACGGTGTTTAGGAAGGTGGAAGATTACGTTCTTTGCGGGGGAAGCCTCTCCCGCTACCCGCTATCCCTAAATAGCGGCTTTAGCAGCTCTGGCTATAGGCCTATATCTTTAATAACAGTGGTTAAATAAACCACTGACAATCACCACACACCTCGAGTATACTGGCAACAAGCAGCAGCAATAATGATGCATGCCAAAAGCACGCTGTAAGTAGAAATATTTAATCAGGGATTATGAGCTCTTTGTGATCACGTCATCAATTACAGCAATATAATCCTAGAGGCTCACTTGCACTACCAGCACACATCTATTAGAAAACTGTGAGTGGTGAGAGGCTGAGGAGGAAAGAAAAAGCGAAGTGAGAAAATAAGAAAAGAGAAAAAGGCAGCTAATGTGAGTGGCTAAGCACTGTCCTTGAGACTATGTGAACTGAATGTTGAGAACAGTGTGGAAAGCTGCTGGCTGGCACTCACCAACACAGCCCCTCTGGCCAAGAACAACCAGACCAAAACAGATAAAGAAGTCAAAAGCTCTTTTGCATGTGAATGGGTATGCAACAGCCAATTTTTTCCTAAACAACTGTGGATTGTTTTAGATTTATGCATGGCAATTCCACTCATATTCAAAGCACTTCATTTACCCTGCAAAAGCAAAGCTGTTCATTCTTGCATCATCTAGTTTAAGACTAATGAGTACAAAAAGTATGAGAGATGTCATTTGACATATAAAATCATAACATATGTACACAGCAGTGTTAAAATTAAGAGCACTCTATTAATCTAGCAATCAATCATCTGCAGTCACTGCAAATGCACAAGTGTTCACGCTGCCGCTCGCAGTGATCGTACAAGACAGATTTACATGTTTAACACTGATGTGATTCGCTGTGAACCATTTCTGGTAGGACCACAACTGTGAGAAGCAAGAGGTAATTAGGGCTTAGAGCAGCATAACACAAGCCCTGCCACTGATGCAAGATAACTGGGTGAAAAATAGTCTCATCTTGATCCAGCACAATAGAGAAATATAAAAAATATCAAAAACCAAGCAAAAGAATGTAACATGTTAAAACATTTTCTACCCAGTTTTACTTCAATTCTATTTTTCTGTCACTATTAAAAAAAACACACACACAACACAAAAAGAAACACACAAAAAAACCTGCTGCATAAGAAGAAATAGGTCATTATTCAAGGTGCAAATCTTTGTTATATTCAAGAATATGATTCCACATCTTGATTAATCTAAACATGCATCTTAGTGTCTTGCACTCTGATACTAGAACACAAACTGCATATAAGTACTTTTCATCAATAAATACAATCTCTCAGATCAGCCTGAAATGCATTTTTAATTTTGCAGAACTGTCTTGAGCATAAAAAGTTTCTCCTCAATGTCACTCCCCCACCTGAGTACTGTACATGCTGTGTGCTGCACAGCAGTCAGTCAGAAGCCCACAAATTACATGTAACAGCTGCTTACTAGGCAGTGGTGTAGTCAAGGTATACCCGATCTCACTAACGCCAGAACATAGAAAACCTCCGCAATGCTCAAAAGTGGAAAAGTAGTGCACTGTCTGGGCTGCAAAATCTTTACATACCAACAACTGCCTTTAAAATCATATCATGCTTGTGCTTTGGATTACATCATATTACCAGAAATGTGGTTATAAACAAGTATAATGTATAACTAATGTCTTGTGGCAGAGAGTATGTGACAGTGTGTAAATAGTTTCTTAGGTGCCACCGTTTATAGCACAGGGTGCTTATTCTTTGATGGACAGGCTACTTGTGCCAACAAGCTTCAAACACAGAATCCTCTAACTCGGCTTTACTTTGGCTCTAGAGTGCAGGTATTTCTGTCACTGTGAGGTTCAGTTTTTGATGGGAGCTTTTACAGCAGCTGCAAAGTCTTTAATACTTGGTGAAGGTTCTCTACAGGTTTTCTACAAATTAATAAAGCTGTAGATGTAAATGAGTTATGAAAAGCTGCCATGGATTTGGTGATTCTCCTACCTCTCCTACCTCATTCTTGGCTGTTTAGTTGGGTTGGCTGTCTTTTTCCAGTGTGCAGACATGAGGTCAGGGTAAAAACCGTATATAAGTGGTTCTTTATATGAGTTATTTTGCCAAAACACTTCATTGTTTCGCACTGCGTGTTCGATTAGTTAAAGTTTTCCAGTAATGATCATAAAATCCATAGTGCGTCCAGATGTCTGATTTCAGAACACGGTATTCTAATTTATGTTTTTTAATCTCACCTTACTAAGCTCTAAACTCTTTACTAATGCAAGCATGACTTCTTTTGTGTTTCACACTAACTTTATGTAGCAACTTCTTTTGCTTGGGCATTTTAAGACACCTGGATCTACTGTGTAAAGTACACAACTTTATTGTTATGTTGCAGTCAGGAAAATAACCAGCAGTTAATGGAAAACTATTATATTATGTAGCCTGAAACCCTTCGATTAAACTGCTGTACTCCATCCATGCAGTTTAATTACTTAGATCTACACTGTAATGCATCTGAAAATGTTGACATTGAGAGCCCATCAGTGTACATAAATGGAAAATTTTGTCACTGGTATTCAGTGTTTCTGGCTCCAGTATCATGTCAACATGACATTCATAGCCAGCTGGAATATAGTCTTAGGCCCAATCCCATTTCTCTTTTCTACCCCTACCCCTTAGCCCTACCCCTTAGCCCTACCCCTGGAAACGGAGTGCCAAGGGGTAGGGCCGAAAGTCAACCCCTCCGAATTGGGACACCCCTTCGACAATCGCATACGTCATCAGTAGTCGCCGCTGCCTCTTACGTAACCAGATGCGACAAGCGCTTGCCGGAGATCTCAGGAAAAAATGCCGTCTGCCAACACAGTCTCACTCCCAGCTCGTCGAAAACCGACGCTTGGTCAGGGCCCTTCGGCGTCAGTTTCTGACTCACAAGGTCGCCCTCAGCGTCTAAGCACCGACGCAGCGGGCTCTGAACAGATTCTAATGTAATTCCATCCGAGTCGATATTTGACGCTCAGAGCAAGCGCTCCAGCCTTCCATTCATTTCAACACATTAACCCGGCCGCGTCGTTTCAAGCCGCAGAGAGCATCAGTCCCATTGGATAACTGACGATCTGACACACGGAAGTATTCTAATTACTAATGTCCGTCTAATGTCTAATGTCCGTTTTCACGTTAACGGCGATTTTCACAATGATATCTGCAACATTTCTTAAGGCAGAAACACCACTGTCTCCTTGTTAATTACACAACATTAGTGGGTTGATTTCCTGTTGCGTCTGCCGCTGTGATAATCTCTGTTGCGTGGGCTATTGGGATGTTTTTACGGTTGTCTGCTGCTAGACGGAAGAATGAAGGAGGAGGAATGAATCACTATCGATAACTTCGGCGAGGTTGCCGACGTTATCATTAATAACGTTATCGGAAGTTATATTGATAACTTTATCACTGTAGATTATCATCAGTGCTGCCGGCAGCATCCACTCTAGCAACGGTAACCACGTAACTGACGCCTCGACTACTATCGTTTTTTTTCGGCGGATTTTTTACGAGGAAAATGACCACTACACATTGAAACAATGTTAAAATAGACAACAAATAGGTTTTCGTACATTTTCGAACTTTATTCATGGAGAAAATACTTAAATATGTCATACCCCTCCGTTTGGAGTGTGCCTCGGAAAAATCTCCGTTTGGAGGGGTATATAGCCCTACCCCTTGGCCCTACCCCTCCGTCATAATGGGAATTGGGACACCCCTACCCCTCCACATGAACGCGCAAAACGGAGGGATAGGGCCAAGGGGTAGGGCCAAGGGGTGAAATGGGATTCAGCCTTAGTCAATCCATAAAAATATCTTCGAGACAAAAATATGGATAATGGATGAAACTGAATAAATGTCTGTGTTAAAAGCATAAACACTGCTACAGCAGCCCATCCTCTAGAGGCAACTTTCAGATCGATCACATTTAATTAAATAACAAACGTATTTAGAGCAGCCTGCAGGTTGTGCACAGTTTATGGAATGAAAATCACACTCCATATGGGAACTTCTCTGCCTCCAACTATATTATTCACACTGTCAGTGAGATGATGTATGCCTTCTTGGAAGGAAAGAGTTTTAACAGCAGAACACTTTGGGTGAAATGTTGAAAAGCCTCACTTCCAGAGAGTTGTTAAGACTGCTGCCGCTGCAAGCTACACAGTAGCATGATGTTCACTTTATCTCTCACTCTTACACAGGGTATCTGTCCTCCTACTCCTTTCTTTGTCAGAATATGATCAAAGGGTTTTATAAAGGCTCAGACATTCAACATTACAAAACAGAATAGACATCTTAACTTCATGAGATAAAAGTTTAATACATATACTGCAGGTTTCTTCAAAAGAAAATGTCTTTTTAAAAACTGATGTGGCTTTTAGATGATTATTGTCTCAGATGTTTAAAGCTGCTATATGTTAAAATTGCATTTTCAAATATTTATTAATCAACCAAATAAATGTAAGGATATCAACAAACAAAGGAAATTTGATTCCATGCCAGCAGGCTTTATAATTCCACTTTGTCTCACTAGAACTGAAATAAATCACTGTGGCATTCTGGTTATCTGCATACATTTAAGTAAAGAAAAGAAAGTTATGCTACATTAAAGTCTATCTCCTTGGATGACAATCATTTTGAGAATACCGCCAGAAAATATTTACAAATCAGTGAGTAGTGAGCTGTCACTGGTCAGCACTTGACCATTATGTGTGGACAACTCAAAGACACATCAAAAACACGACACATTGCTAGGGTTGGGAATCGAGAACCGGTTCCTGTAGAGAACCGGTTCCGTGGGCTTCAATTCCATGGAATCGTTTGGCAGTTTATCTAGCAATTCTCTTATCGATTCCAACCAGCACAAATCTCACGTAATTTACGCAAGTTACGCACAGTCAATTCCAGAAAGCACTTACGTGATTAAGTTACGAAGGTTTAGCACGCACATTGCAGTTGTAAATAACAATGGCGCAGGTTCACACGCTCCAAAGTTTGGCTTCACTTCACCAAAGAACGATGGCAACAAGGCAACTTGCAGTCATTGCAAAGTGGAGATAACAGCGTCGGGAGGGCACGACTAACATGCAGAAACATTTCCGCACACAACATGCGATAACGAGTGTCTTGGACGCGCTTCGGACTGATGGATCTCAACCCAGCAGCAGCGGCAGTAGCCAAGCTATGATCACCTCTGCTGTTACTACGGAAGGCAACTCTGGTAATTAGCTATCCCACTGCCTGTGTGCTTCTTTGTAAAACATGCTCTAACATTAACGCTATGCTATTAAACGAATGCCTTCTGCATTACATTTAGAAGATGATCGTAACGAGAGAGAGAGTCTGGCTGGCTCAGAGACTGGCAGACATGCTTATTTTTCTGCAAAAGAATTGTTAATTCTTCATAGTATATGCAGATTTGTTCTATGCACTGTTTCATTGTATTTGATAGTATTTATCTTTCTTTATTATTATTTTTGAGTGCTTAGTGAGCTCATATATTCTTTTAAAAGGGCAAGTTTTTTAATTTCTATTAGGAAAAATCTGTTACACATTCTTGTGTATTTGCACAGTTACATATTACAACAGTTAACACGTTATCTAGGCTATGGGCCTCTTTTGACCCCGCTGTTGAGTTTGTAAGGTCGTGACTTCTAAGTAAAAAAAATTGATGCCAATAAAACTGTTCTCCTTTTTCCCCAAATTAGAATCGATAAAGAATAGAATCGTTAAACAGTATCGATAATGGAATCGGAAGCGGTAAAATTCCCATCCCTACACAAATCTCTGATGGATATCTAGAATGCAAAATTTCTGGGATGCTGGGACAATTCCCATTCCAGCTAGCTTCACCATGATGAAACAAATGATGTGAAGCATACTTTCAACAACACATAATACACCTGTTGTGCAATAAGGCGTATAATGTACTCGTTTAGTCCAAAAAGGGTTATTATCAACCGTCTTGAGGGGCGGTTGCTAATAACCAGAAATTTAATAAAATGAAACGGGGCACCACCTGATAAATCAGGAAAAAGGACTAAATGGCATAATCAGTCTCAAAATGGCTGTTGTTCGATGCGTGCCAGCCTGTGACCAGGTGTGGCGCTATCGAGCAACAGAGAAGATGTGAGTCCGAGCACAGACCTCTTCAACCAGCCAATGTTGCAAAACTGTATAAAATAACCACAGACAACTTCTCTCATTAGAATATCAGAATTTATTAACACAAATATTTAAAGGAACAAACACTTGACTTAAGATCCTGATATCTACTGGCTAAAAGATGACTAAAACTAACAGAAGCAAATCAAACATTCCAAGGAAACCAGTGTGAACCTATATACACGTGTGTGTGTGTGTGTGTGTGCGTGTGTGTGTGGATGGGTATGAGAGGGGTGTTTAAGATAGCCGCCGGTTCTCGCGGTAGGGCGCCCAAGATGGCGGACGGAGTCACGTCGTGGTCCCGACTTAACCAAGATGGCCGCCGACTCGCGCGATCGGCCGGCACAAGATGGTGGACGAGATCACGTGGTGTTCTCGCCCGAAGGTGTTAGTATGGAGACAGAGGAAAGGCAGAACACAGTCCACGAATAAAGGTGATTTCTAACCACCGCAGTGATCGCTCTGAGGATTTCCACAGGTCGAGGAGCGCGGAGCAACTCTGCACTCCTCTCCTGACTGTTGTTTGAAATCACAGCGCGACCAGCTGATGGCGAGGAAACACCGCGATCACGTAGACAGATACGCACCGGCGAGTGACCGGTGGGCTCAATCATAAACAGTAGCTGATGCTTAACTGAGTAATTCTGTGACCAGCAACCGCGACCCGTCGCTCTCACAGATACAGCAGTGTGGATCACTCCAGAGAGCTGCTCTGGTTCTGAACCGAGAACGGCGAGCGGGGTTGCTGCCGGCAATGATACAGTGTATGGATTACGGCGGACCGACGGTCCGGTTCTAACATGTACAAACACAAGAAAACTGTATTGGTAAACAGCTAACTAAGCTCTGCCCAGAACACTAAAGCCTCTTACTTGTTCGCTCTGGGAAGCGATCGGTGGCGTTGAAGTGTCCGGGGAAAAGGTGATCGTGCTTTGGGGCGGCTTCGCCGGTCTTTCGTTTCACGCTCCGGGGTGTTCCGGAGCGGCTCTGCTTCGTCCGGGCCTGGTTCCTCGGCTCCAGTGGGGGGTGCAGGCGGCAGGCTCTCGGCGTGACCGATCGTCCGTTCAGGCGATTCTGCAGCAGCGTCTCCCGTCGGGTACCGTGCCTCTCTCACGCCGATGCGCGGGTCACTTCTGGTACGGGTATGGGGCGCGTCGACCGGTCTTTCTGTAGCCGGCGGCTGGCTGGCGCGTTACCGGGAGGCCTCGTGGTCGCTGGCTCGGGGCTGCGGCCAGGAAAGGTTTCCTTGGGTCAGGAGTGGAGTCCAGGAGAAGAGGAGAGGGGCCGGAGTGGAAGCGAGGGTGGAAGCAAGAGAGGTTTACGCTCCGCGGGTGGTCGCAGGAGCGGCTCAGCTTGTCCTGACTTTCGTGGGTGCAGGTCAGAGAGCGGAGAAGCAAGAGAGCGATCTCAGCGCGTTCACTCTGTTTTAAGCGGCGGGTCTGCGATCCGCCTCGTTTGGGGAACCCCGCTGAGACTAGGGGCTTGCGGCCACTGAGAGGCCGTGACATCACGTTCACACCTAGGTGTGAACTTGCAAGGAATGCTGGGGATTAGAGTTTTAAAAGATTTCCTTTGTCTTTCTTTTTCTCTGTGATCACATGGTGTGGCCCAACACACCAAATAGGTAACTATCAACTATCTCATCACTACTAATCATTTTTTCATTCACCAACTACTCTCTGTAGCACAGAAAGCAACACCAGTGTTGCTTTCCCCTGTTGGAGGCAACTCTTGGCAAACAACACAGTGGAAAATGATGCAGAACTGGCAACGTTGAGTAGTAGCTTCTGGGTGCCTCCTTTTTAGCTGCTCATTCATTGTGTTTGAATGATAAGCCAGCTGCATCTCACATAAGCTACAAATGACAAAATAATTTCCATGAAACTTAACATGATACTTTAGAGGAGTGTTTGTGATTTATTTGTGATTTGCTCATAGATTGGCTCAGAGGAGTCTAGTGAGTAATTCCCACTACACGCTGCCACCATTTTTTTTTTGTTTGTTTGTTTATGAGGTGAAAAATTTTTTCACCTCATATTTATCTAATCAACGTAATAGATTACGTCAAGGCATCATCCCAGCTCTAACTGAGACGTAAGTGCAAAATTACTTTGGTTGGTAAGCCAAAGTTTTCCCATAGTGCCAACTTCAAAGATGCCGGAGGCTGAAATAAATCTGTGGCTCACATGATTTACTTCAGATTGGTGAGTCATCCAGGTGGACTACAGATCATCCATGATTGATTACAGCTGACTAAATTCTGAGGGTTGGAGGTTACTTTCCACTTTGCATTTTACACTGGGGGCTGACAAATGAACTTTCTTTTAAAATGCTGCCCCCATTTGGTCTGGAGTCATACAGTGACATAGTGTGCTTTGAAACAGTACTGCAGATGTTTAATTTAAATGAACAGCTGCAGACACTTTGGATGAGATACTGTACTCATAAAAATGTTTTTATCACTTAGTAATTAAAAATACACAATAAAAAGACACGTTAGTTTTAAGATCTCTAAAAAGATATATCATTTGACAGTTATAGCCAGGGTACACCACAGGCAGATTCTAAAAGAATCTGAATCAAAAGCTCTAAATTACACATGAAAGTATAATTCCTGCCAGCAATGATCCCAGTCAACATTATGAGTGATAAAAATTAACATCCCTCTACTCAACTTTATGAACCCCATGACGCTACAAATTCATTTTGGTAAGATATTAGTCTACGCTCTGCAGCTCAATATTCCTCATGTATTTCAAATTTAAATCAAACCAAACATTTACAGATCTCAAATGTTTTCTATTTACAAGCAGAACAGCAATACAGTAATGAAATATGAATCATTAGTTGACACACCATTTTTTTCAAAAGAGAAGAACTATGCAAAAAGTTTTACATTAAACTGTCTTCAAAATTGCACATTTGCTTTTCATTTCAAAAAGGATAATTTGTTAGTACTTTGATAATAAATAGACATGAATGTCATGTTGTTTTTTTTAAAAAAGGTAAGTTATTTGGGAAGTTTTTTCCACAAAAGCACCAATTTAATGACTTCTTGTCTGTAATGTAAGAATGCACATTGTTATTTGTGAACATTGTCCATTTATCTCCAGGACATTTATCCATGAGATAACAATGGAACAGACATGTTGAAGTGCTCTGATGAATGTTGATTAAGGTAGTTCTCTGGTATAAATTTCAATAGAAAGCATCAGTGATACTAAAGGGGGGAAAAATCAGTCAAGTTGAGACGACCTCTCTGAATATTCATGATGTATGTGGAAGATTACACACAAATGAAAGGGTCAGATATGAGACAGTTAGTAGCCTGCAGTTGTGTACTTCCCTGCAATATTTCAGGAGTGTGAAAATATGAAGCTATCAAAAAGAAAGGCTAAGCCGCATTGCTGTTCTCTTTTATTTATATAACAGTCTTTGTAGAGAACTGACTGTCACAGAAATATTAGCACCTCACTGAGAGAAGCATAACAGCTTTGTACTGTTTCCTTTTATTTCATCCCATTATACACGAGACAGCTACAACATGCCAGAGATAAACAGTTTGACTGGCTCATTTCCAGACACTTGTGTTTATGCTCTACTTAAGGCGTTGTTTGTTTGCGGCTTCCTCAGCAAAACCCCAGATTGTATAAATCATAAAAAGCCACTGCTAACTCCCTGTAAATTAGACGACTCTAGTTAGATTTGTCAGAGCAACATTTATTGCCTGACAAATGGGAAATTTCTATTTAATTAACCCAAAAAGAGTTCCCAATACAATCAAACATGCATGTTCAAGAGGAATTATATAGCAAAGTATCCAAAGTGACCTCCGCCAGGACCTTTAATTTCCTGTTTCTCAGCTTTCTACAAGGTTAACCCTTGTAAATAGGTTAAAAATTCTGTTCTTAGCAGATACCAGTCCATACTTTGGATCACATAAATCTATACATCTTTCGACTTTAAAGCTTCACGACCCATTTTACATGAGAGGAATTACACAGAGGAGCACGCTGCGCTAATTCCTGCCTGAATCCCTGTGGAGGTCTAGGTGAGAGAAAAAAGACTGTCTAGCTAAAATGGGACTGCACACATATGCTGGCATTCAGAATGTCAGAAACCATCTGTTACTGTATGAGACATCGTTACAAAATGATATGTGCTCTAATTTCTGAGGGAATCTCAATGTAAAAAAAAAAAAACTACAACCTCAGACAAACAATGACATTAAACATTTTTACTGTCCCATTATTTATTTAACAAAAAAAAAAAAAAATGCTAAATACACTCATGATTCAGTAACTTGTTAATACACTTTGAGCAGCAGCGAATTAAACTGAATTAGTAGTTTTGTGTACAACTTCATCAGTCTCACATGGCTGTAGAGTAACATTGCATCAGCTCATTGGGACGTGATGAGCATTTGTTTATGCAGAGCTTTCTTAAGGTCCTGCCACAGCTTTGGGTTGAAGTCTAGAGTTTGACTAAGCTAGTCTTTGATTCTTTTTTTATCAGCCATTCTGATGCAGATTTGTTGATGCGTTTCAAATGACTGTCCTGGTGCATGACCTATATATACAGAGAGGTTCATGGTCCACTGAGTGAGTGAAAGGTGCCCCGGTGCTAGAGCTGCAAAACAATCCCAAATCATCACCCCTCCACCACTGTGCTTGACAGTGGGTATAAGTTCTTTCTGTGTTTAGTTTTCACCAAATATGGCATTGGACGTTAAGGTTGTTTTCACGCTTCCCCTATTTAGTTTGGCTTTAAGCAGTTTTGGTCACGAGTGCGGTTCTCTTGGGTCAGTGTGAAAACAACAATCACTCTGGTGTACACCAAAACAGCTGCACCACCACCAGCTGTAGGCAAGCTCTGGTGGTCTGTTTGTGGTGTGAAAGCTCCATGACCTCGGTCCAACCCCCTACAGAGTATACAGCACATGTTTGGGCTAAAGATGACTTCCACCAGCTTCACTTGCAGCCCGTTTAAGTCGTCGAGAGTGGTATAAACAAATAATAGAGAAAAAAAATAGCCAACCCTTTTCAGCCCCTCACTTCAGGCCAGTTGTATAGAAACATGACGCTCTGCTAAGACTGATACTGATCAATGACAGCATTAACCTTTGGGCATTTGGGCTAGAGTGAAACATGTGAACACAAACTGAACTAACCTAAAACTGATACAATGTAATTTGGTGTTCACTGAGGCCGCACCAGGATGTGTGTGAAAACGGTCTAAGGACAAATATTTCCAGTTTGGCTTCAACTGTTTATAGGATATTTTTCAGATGCAGCTTTGCAAACCTCAGTTGTGCTTTTATGTTCTTTTCAAGTGTAAGAGGTTTGCTTCTGGCAACTTTTTCTCCCTAAAAAGTGAGGCCTGTGAGGTCTGACATGTAGCTCTTGGTGTTTTTTTCTGAGCTTTGCACAGCACGACCTTGGTGTAAATGTATTAGGATATGCACACGAGAAAGACTGGCAAACTGTCTTCAATGCTTAATATGCTTTATATGCTGTATAACCTGACAGTATGGCAGGCAGGGCCCACACATTTTTTGGGTATATGTCATCCAGGCTACATAATACGGTGATTATTGCTGGGTAATCTGTGTAGGATATTGGTCATTCTTAAGAATATATTTGATCATGTGACTCCACTGGTAAGGTGGAGTAAATCTGATAAACGATTAGCTGAGCAGACCTAACAAGTAGCCATTCAAACAATGGGTGTGTGGGAAGGGGGGGCACACTGGGTGATGAAGGCAATGAATTACAGTCCATAGCTGAAATCCTAATAAAAACGCTCAGCAGGGCAGAGCCAGCAAAGCTCACCATGCAGCCTTGGTTACTGTCAGCCTTACAAATTGTAACTACTCACACAAACTCCCAAGCACGATTCACACATCTCAGAAAGTGCTACCCTTCAGCTGAAACAGATACTGCAATTACTTGAGAGGCACGGAATACTTCACTTTAGAGAGCCCTCGCCTCTCTGCCTGTAAAAGAGACACATATGGTATGTATGTGTGCAGTCATGCATACATGCCTCCACACTGGGGACTGGGACTGCTCTGGCACTTCATGATTCAGTCCACAGAAATGCATTAAGGCACCACAGCTCAGCCAGTCTCACAACTCAACAGACCCGAGCAGTTTCATCAGGCAAGAATTCAACCACAACAATTCAAATTAAAAGTTAAGTGTATTAAAAAATTAAGGGCATTGTAACTACTTGGGAACGCAGAGTAACTGGGCCAGATTTATATATTTATGTATTTATTTAAATGCAAAACAAAAAAAAAGAGTGATAAAACAGTAAATATAATTAAGGATGCACCATGTTATTTTGTCATTTTTGTTAACCAAAATTAAACTGTTAAAAACCTAGAGCATGCGTAATTTATAGTTTCTCTAAAACTGCAGTAGGTTAAAGGTTCTCTCTCTACCTGGATATCCAAAAAATAACATGCTCTAGTTCTAGTTCCAGGGTAGGGATATTTAAACTTCAACAAAATAATAATTACAGTTTATTCCCCTTCACACACCAAATAATAGTTAATGAATATATTATTTTTCTTTTGTATCCATTTCAAAATATAAAGGAGAACAGAACATAAACCATGAGCCTAAAATAAGGAACTGTATCTGCACTTTTGCAAACGAAAACATGTGCAATGGGGAGGAATAAAAAGTGAATAGTTGATTTAATGTTGCCACCAGGCTAACATCAGATGTTCCAATTTTCTGAAGCCTCTATCCTCTAATACAGAAAATAAGAGATAACCTTGTGCCAGAAATTCTATAATTTTTTCAAAGTAACGGCTTGACCTTTTTCATCAATATACCAGTGGAAGATAGCAGAGGCTGCATACTGTGCTTGCTACTAGCTGTAATTCTAGTTATTAGCTTTCATTAACCATAAACCTAGAACTAATGGATATATTCAGAAAGGCAATGCTGTTTTAAGTACTGGATTAAGAGTGTTGACTCAAACATTTTGGCTGTTCTTTCTTAACAGGCTGAACAAATTGCTGGCTTTGTACATTCATTACCTGGAGTGAAAAATTTCTACGCCAAAGACATCCTTTTTGGAGAATGTCTGTAACTGCAACACTATAAGTTTGCCATGATAAATTTGCTGGCCAGAAATAAAAATAAATTTATTTTTTTGTGTTATGTTCATGATGAACTCTCAAACCAGAGGAGGAAAAAAAAAATTCCAAACGGTTTTTCAGTGCCTACTCAGGGTTTGATCCAGTCAAACTGACAAGTGGCCAATACTCATTAATAGCTGAGCAACCAGGAAATCTCTAATTAAAATCATAAAATACAAAACTAAAAATAAAAATCAGGATATGGCATGGCAGGATACATACATGAAATACATGAAAAACTGAGTGAGCCACATAAAACTTAGTGTTACTGTAGAATTGTTTTTCCACCCATCATCTATGCCCGCTTAATCCTCTGCAGGGTCACGGGGATCTGCTGGAGCCTATCCCAGCTCTCTTTGGGTGAAAGGCAGGGGTCCACCCTGGACAGGTCCAGCTCCCTGAGCATTACAGATACGTATCTACATTGTGGCTCTTTAAGGGCTCATGTCTGCTGCACAGCAGGAATGCAGAACCGTCCATTAGCAGCCAGCTACTGTGCAGGGAGGGTGTTGGTAGTGTGCTAAGCCCTGAATTAAAACTGGGTGAAATCAAAATGTCAGCATCTGTCTGACACTGGAAAAAGCCGACAGAGTTCATTAAAAAAAAGAGCTGACAAAAGCACGAGCTACGACCGCAGCGCAGGCGATGAGCTCCAAGGTCAAGTTCAGCAATCCTCTGAACAAACAGGATGAAAACAAATCCCACAGCACACCAGAATATGCACGTAATTACACTTCAGACATCAGCACATGAGCCTGATTGGATCCCCCCGGGGTAATCTTCATGTTTTACCTGCAATCATTTCAACTCAGTCCATGCATGTTTCCTCACCTTGATGGGCTCTGTGCTGAAGCGAATCTTCCTGGAAGGAGGCGGTTCCTCCTCCACAGGCAGCCCAGAGATCTCCACACAGCTGGACTCAGGCTCGTACCGGTCATCCCCCTCCTCCTCCTCCTCCTCCTCATCCTCCTCATCCTTCTGGCTTCCTCCAAAATCATCTTCCTCTGCGCTGCAGGTACTGATATCCAAAGAGGCAGGGCCCAGATGGTCGTCTCTGAGAGTCCGGTCCTCCTCCTCCCCATCACCGCTCTTCTCGGCTGCAGTCTCCCCGTTCTCCACAGACACCTGGATGTCACCTGTACCGCTGAGCTCCTTGGGAATAACCTCCGCTTTGGCCTCGACGCCAGCATCGCAAACAGTCTTCTCCTTCTGTTCACCCGACTCTCCTGTCTTACTTGAAAGTTCAGTATTCGGGGCGCACTGGCCAACACCCTGGCCCCCGTTAATGCTTTCAGACGGGGTGGCCGCCCTTCCTCTGGTGGCCCTCTGAGGCGTCTCCTGGCCCTTCTGATTGCTTACGTCTTCCTCCCGGCTGCCTGATGCAAAGGCACTGACCCTCTTAGTGATGATCTTTGAGTTCAACACCCCCACCTTGGCGCTGACCCCCCTGGAAGGGAGAGGCGGCGTGGAGGAGAGGCGGTGGAGGTTGTTCCGGAGCTCGGCCGCCCTCTCGAACACGGCGCTGAGCTGGCTGACGGTGGGGGACACGGCCTCGCTGGTGTCCAGGCTGTCCAGGGACTCTGTGCTGCCGTTGAACCGGGAGACGTCCAGCCTGCCGTCCTGGTAGCCCGGGGGGCCTTGTCTGTCTTCAGCAGGACCCTGGTGGTGGCCAGCCTGTCCTGCTGCAGCAGCTGTGCTGCTGCTGCTGCTGCTGCTGATGCTCGAAGATGCGCCGGGTCTCCTGCAGCTTGGAGTAGCTTGGAGTAGCTGGGCGAGGACGCCCGCGGGTGTCCGTTCTCAGGTTTGTCGAACTTGCTGACCCGCTCGGACACGCTGGACCCGAGCTTCAGCAGCGCGCTGTGGTCCACGTTCTCGTTCAGGCTGCCGGCTCTGGGGAGGGACAGGCGCACCGACCTGTCCGCGCTCCTGCCGCCGTCCTCCGCCTCGGCGTCCGCCGGGGACGTGGTCTGCATCTGCTGGAACATGTTCTTGATGCGGTGCACGTTGGAGCCGTACCTCCGCCCCCGGGGGCCCTCCTGCAGGTCCCCGTTGGCGGCGCTGTCTTTGACGGGCTTCAGGGCCTGCATCCCCGCCTCGTACGCGTTTCTGTGCGGGGATGGGCTCCGGAGCGTGGAGCCGGAGCCGGAGCCGGCGCTCTTGGATGTGGATTCGGTCTTCATCATGGTCGGTCAAGCGTCGCGACGGATGCTCGGCGACGGCATGTCTCCCGCTGGCAAATCTGTTATTATCCACCGGCAGCCGGGGCTAGACCGGCAGAGGGTGAGAAACAAAAACAACAGATTGCATTAAAGGCCTGCTCGTCTCTGCTGCAATTCGCGTCCAGTGCAGCGGTGTTGTGAAAGTGAGCACGATGCATCTGTCATTAGCTCGCTTGCACTTACACCTCCTATAAAATTGCATTAGTCATTAAAAAATATATATTTGCACGAAAAAATTGGAACAGTGATAAACGGCGGATTTACCGCAGTTGAGGACAGATTGCTTACGTTTAATCCCTTTTTGCAGGCAGCATCATTTTGATCTCTTCTTTCTGTGAGCCACAGATTTCTGGTCCCCTTGTAGCGGCAGCCTGCTGCTGCTGCATGGAGGAGGGAGCCCCTGGGTCTTAGTGCCCGTCAGGTCATTGGCCTCAATTTCGCCTGATTTAAAGGGCGCCAAATGACGTTTCGTTTCCACGACTTTCTGCGCAGTCCATTGGCCAATTTAAGGAATATATGGACGGAGGGGATGCCCGTTGTCAAATTTCAACCAATTACAGAGAAGGTACATACGCCGTTGCAGCCGTCAGTGCTAGCTAACATGACAATAACGAACAAACACGTTTTGATTAAAAAAAAAAAAAAAAAAAAAAAACTTCATTTCAGTAGTTTGACTACTCAAAACTGAAGTGACTTTGAACTGAAATTCAACAAGCTATAAATGTGGGCAGTTAAATGGAGCAGTGGTTCTCAAACATTTAATGCTGGGTACCACCTGAGAAACTATTGAGCTCTCTTAGTACCACCATGATGACCAATTTTAAAATATAGCCATAAATGCCTTCTCAATTACCTTTAAACACACAGTAGAGATGTTTATTGCTTATTGTGGTTATTTATTGTTACCTGAATTTCATTTGAAACGTTGTGTTGTATTTATAATGCATTGTCATGCATTGACAAGTCATGACGTTCCCCCGCGTACCACCAGAGAGCGCTCGCGTGTACCACAGTTTGCGCACCACTGAAATAGAGAATAAGATATGTTCACACTGGAAGCAAAAGCAATCCAAATCTGATTTTATATTTGACTGTCTGAACAGCTCACATGACATAAAATTCAATTTTTTTTTTCAAGTGAGACCTGGGTTTCATATGCGGTACTTAATCGGATATACATCTGATGTTTTCCAGTGTTTTCCAGTGCAACGTCAGCGTGAACTGTCTGGTGGCAATTCATTCGTCTTTGGCGCCACTGTTATGCCACCGATGTCACAATTCCACATCAGTGGGGGATATTTCTTGTCTTTTTGTTAGTTTTTGCTCTTCGTTTCCTCAGGATTCTTTTTATTATAATTTGTTCATGAATTTGTCAGCTTCCTTACACAAGAAAACTTCAAAAACAAAGCATTCAGGCTCACTGCTGCTGCACTATTTATGTGCAATTGATGAACTGCGTTTGATGTCACTTTGTCTTTCTGTGTGTGCGGGTCACTTAGCATGTTCATACCGGAGTCTGATACAGGTCACATTTAAGACACTGATGTGAACAGTCACACAAAAAATAATCAGATCTTGGCAAAAGATCAGAACTGAGCATTTAGACCTGCAGTGTGAACATAGCCTTATTTTTCTTCCCTTGACAGAAACACGGTGGTGTTAAGAACATGAGCATTGTAAGCATTAGCGTTGGGCTAACGCATACTTCAGTACAGCCAACTGTACTTCCCTGTGTTGAACACCAGGGGGCCCTGTCCCTATTTTATATTGATTGATGGAGGGGATGTCGAAATGAAGTGCAATGGTGTGTTCTATTTACTTTGGATATCAGACGACAAGTCCCAGTAGGACTTCACACAAGCGTTGACACATTCCAATTGCATAGCTTAAAAAACAAGACGGTCGTATGCCACAAACTTTCCCTAACATCAGACTAGCAGCTACCACTGCTGGTGATTCATAGCACTACTAACTCTTAACAACACAGAATGCAGTTTTGAACACATATTAACAGTTTTGCATTGATTAAAAACTGAACGCTAATATTTGTATGTCTGACTTAATTTGGATAAATAAGACAGAACTCTTCTAAACAGTAAAATTAACAGAGTTTTTGCATTGTTGAGGCAAGTAGCAACCATGTTGGACTCTTAAGTTGGGGTACGTGAGGTTTCTTGACTTTCCAAGTCGGAATTCTGACCTCAGGGAGCTTTTCAGTTTAAGCTTCCAACTAGGATCTCGAAAATTATGCCATACAAGTACAGAAAAAATACGAACCTTTTAGAGTCATCTGAGACAATTAAATTAAATTGAATATAAGAATTACTTTTTCAAAAATAAAAAGGAAAATTACTCAAATGGCAAGTGCAAAAATGAGCAGGTGTCGACACAATTTAACAGTTAATCTGCAAGCTACAGTGGAAAAAATATACCACAAAATTATTAAAGAAAAATCTACATGACATGGATGAGTCATTTATTTACCAGTCTATATCTGAAGGTTCGTCCCCCTCCACGACTCCAAGTGAAAAAAAACAGAAGAAGTCGTGAGGAAACACGACATGCACCAGGACCCAGCGAAACCTCCCTCACGTCAAACCGCTGTGGCCAGTCACACATCCGTTATTTGCAGGCCACATTGTCACTTCCTGCACTATGCATCAACGCAGACAGACAAATCAAACATTGCCACTGGTAGTAGTAGGCAAGGCATCCTCCTTATTTTTAGTTTCTGTCCCTGCCCACAAAATCTCTAGTTTCTGCAGTTTTAAGGTGGCTCCTTTAATTATGAGAGCAGCACATACATGCAGCCGCTTCATGCTGAAAGACAGCATGGAAGTATTCTCTTCATGCTGACTTCACTGTTTTCCTTTTTACATTTTTACTCAATAGTTTTACTGCAATGAAAGGTTTAGTCTGAATGAGATCAGTGAATGAAGATCACATCAGATGTTGAAACTGAGACATTTTACCATTTCATGGAAAATATGAGCTCATTTTGACTTTGATGGCAGCAACACATTGGGAAAAAAAGTTGGAACAGGACGATGTGTTTACCATGGTGTACAATCCCCTTCTTTTAATCCCCTCTTTTAATAACCGTCTCTAAACATCTGGGAAGTGAGGAGACCAGTTTCTGGTGTTTTATGAGGGGAATGTTGTCTCGTTTTGGTCGGATGCAGGATTCTAGCTGCTTCATGGCTGAATTTTTCATTTTATGATGCACCAAACGTTTTCTATTGGTGACAGATCTGGACTGCAGGCAGGTCAGTTCAGCACCTGGACTCACCTGAAATCATGCTGTTGTGATGGATGCAGTTTGTGGTTTCACATTGTCTTGCTGAAATATACAAGGTCTTCCCTGAAAGAGATGTTGTCTGAATGGGAGCAGATGTTGCTCTAAGCATTGATGGAGCCTTTCCAGATGTGGAAGCTGCCCACACCATGGACACTAATGTAACCCCATAAGATCAGAGATGAAGGGAGCTGGATGGTTCCTCTCATCTTTAGTGTACAGGACACGAGGCCCAAAAGGAATTTCAAATTTGGATTCATCTGATCACTGAGCAGTTCTGCCTCAGACCATTTTAGATGAGCTTTGACCCAGAGAAGATGGCTTTTTTGGATCATGTTCACATATGGATCCCTTTTTGGATGATGGAGCTTTAACGTGTGTGGATGGCACATGCAAATGTGCTCTCAGTGATTTTTGGAAGTGCCCCTGAGCCCGTGCAGTAATTTCACTTCAATAATCATGCCTCAGTTTAATGGACTGCTTGAGGGCCTGAAAATCAGGAGCATCTCATTTTTGATATAATGTATTAAATGATGATATATTTAAAGTCTTAGCAGATTTATGCCGAGGAGCAATCTTCTAAAACCGTTTCACATTATGTAGATACAATTTTCCACAGATCGGTGAAGCTCTGCACATCTTTACTTCTAAGTTGCCATTTAATCTAACAAGTTACTCGATATCCATCCAGATGTCTCTCTGGATGGCCACTTACTTTTCCAGCCTTTTGTTGTTGTTTTTTTATGACATACCGCTGTCATCAAATACAAAATGAGCTATTATTTGTCACAAAATGGCAAATATCTCACTTTCAACAAAAATGTTTTCAATGCAATATTGTGAAAAAATGGATTATGAGAGTTTGAAAACATTGCTTTTTTATTTCAGTTTATTTTATTTATTACATTTATAAAGAATCCTGACTTCCTGAGGAAAAAAATGACTTTCTCACTGAACTATTTCCTGATTATCAATCACATACTTTATACAAGTTGAAAGATGAAGCAGGGGTATATATATATATATATATTTTTTTTTTTAACCTAAATTTGTCTGGAAGATAAAGAAGCTACCTGGCAGACTCTTTGAGAGCTGATGCCCGGGCGAAGGAGGAGGAACCCATTAAATTTTTATTCAGCTCACTTTCATTAAAATTGAAAAATAGGGCACTGGCCTCGGCTCAGGATGTTCCATCAGAGTTCCATTTTAGATTTTTAAAAAAATATTTATTTAAGTGTACGGGAGAGGTCAGAGAAGCACAGTATTACTTTTTAAAATGTATAAATCATTCTTAAAAAAACTTGGCTAAGTGTAAGCCGTGAACAGTTCATAGAGGTAGATAATTTTAATGAGTAGACGGAATAATGCAGCTCTTCGTTTACAGACAGACGCCCTTCCGGATGTTATTAGGTGAATGATGTAAAAATAGCTCTGACATGTGTTTCACTGTGGCCATGCCCTCTCTCTCCACTTGGCTCTGTCAATCAGAGGCCAAAACAAGATGGCAGGCTGCGGGAGCTGGCTCTTCTTCTTAACAGGCAAGTTTATCCCCAAAATCCTTCAGCTTCATGTAATACAACAATTCAGTGTCGGCCTCAGGCCTGTGTTTATTCAGTGCCAACACCTGTCTGTAATATGAGCTTTGAGAGCCTGGGACAGATTACAACATCTGCATTGTGTGTTGTCATATTTCAATGTTAAGCTCTGAAAGTTCTACAAGTGTTTCTACTTTTGCACGCAGTTTGTGCTGCCAGCTTGTTCGGGGCCAATGCAGAGCTCAAACTCACCATTCCCGCGGGGAGGTTATTTACGTACGAGCTGATGAGAGAAACTTTCCAGAATGACTTTGAGCCTTTGTCAAAACTCTACGGTAAGCCTCGCTCATGCCTTTTCTCTAAAGGAATTAAAGAAAAAGAAAGTGAGAAATTAATGTTTTCACTTCTCTGCTTTCATTTTTGTGCGTTGTGAAGCTGGGCACTTGTACGATGACCCCATGATTTTTAAGTGCAACAGGCAGCAGAATTTCCCAGATCTCCCAGAGTGGCTGCGTTTCACCCAACGACACCCCTTCGATAATGGCTTCCTGTACGGCACACCAGCGACTCCAGGAAAAACTATTATTGAGGTATGAAGCCTTTCTCTGGCAGCAACAACTGCTGGGAATGCTCACTGCAGTCAGTGCTGCAAACTGCAGTCAGTGCCGCACGCTGCAGTCAGTGCTGCAAACTGCAGTCAGTGCCGCACGCTGCAGTCAGTGCTACACGCTGCAGTCAGTGCTACACGCTGCAGTCAGTGCTACACGCTGCAGTCAGTGCCGCACACTGCAGTCAGTGCTGCACGCTGCAGTCAGTGCTGCACGCTGCAGTCAGTGCTGCACGCTGCAGTCAGTGCTGCACGCTGCAGTCAGTGCTGCTCGCTGCAGCTGCAGTCGCTGCACGCTGCAGTCAGTGCTGCTCGCTGCAGTCAGTGCTGCACGCTGCAGTCAGTGCTGCTCGCTGCAGTCAGTGCTGCTCGCTGCAGTCAGTGCTGCACGCTGCAGTCAGTGCTGCTCGCTGCAGTCAGTGCTGCACGCTGCAGTCAGTGCTGCACGCTGCAGTCAGTGCTGCTCGCTGCAGTCAGTGCTGCACGCTGCAGTCAGTGCTGCTCGCTGCAGTCAGTGTGCTGCTCGCTGCAGTCAGT
>JAGFBZ010002573.1:0-252500 GCA_018398805.1 Hirundichthys speculiger | reverse complement strand
TTATTTTTTTTAAAGAGTCGTCGATCAACTGTCAAACAGCAACGAAACAGGATGTTACACAGCGAAGTACACGGCGCTGGAGAAACTGGTACGTGACTGAAACAGGAAGTGGACTGTCCATCAGAGAGCCCCTCTTGGTTTCGGTGAGGAAACACCTTGATTGAACTTTGTGCAGTTAAAATAATGCAGCTTGGATTGTAAAATAATAAACAATTGTGCATTTATTTTGACTGTGCATGCCTCTGAGCCAGATAAACGGGCAGGGAAAGGGGGACCCGATTTAAAAACCCAAACGCTAAATGATGCTCTGCTGTGGTGACCACTACACACGGGACGAGTCCAAAAAGAAGAGAAATAAATCTGAACATGTCAGTTTGTTTTTACGCGTTCAAATACTGGACAGTTCGTGATTTTATTCTGAAGATAAATTACACCGGCGGCCTGAACGTGACACTGAAATAATCAAATACATTTTAAATCGCTGCTAGCGCCGTGGAGGATAGCGAGTCATATTCCAGACGATGATTGTTTGTTGCGCGGCGGTCGTTGACCGGGTTCGCCGCTGAGTCCTGAGTATATTTACCTCTCTCTCTCTCCGGCGCCATGCCTTGTTGCTCTCTGTGAAACGGGGCCCCGACAAGAGCTCGCCACCCCACGGGTGGGTACGGGGGGGGGCGAGGGGTCGCGCTCCAGCCGGCACGCCACGGAGCACCTGAGGGCGGCGAGGCGTGAGGAGGCAGGAGGGGGGAGCAGGGGGGTGGGCAGCGGCGAGGAAAGTTACGCAAGAGCAGAAATCCTCCCCGCCGGAGAAAAGCATCGATCTCAGTCAGTTTGGAGCGTTTTTATGTCCAAAGTCTGGAGAAAAATGACGAAACAACTAGGGATGGGCATTTGGTCAAGATTTATTCGTCGATCGTCGGGAGAATTAATGATTAATAATCAATTAATCATTAACAGTTTTATATTGAAAACTATCACAATTATTCTCGATATCGGCGTGACGTTTGTTTTCCCCTTTGGCCTGGTTGCTATGGCCTGGTTGCTATGGCCCGCGCATGCCCAGATGTGTTCAGTGAACCGGATGTTCGTGGTTGACAATAATGTGACATTTCCTGTTTCTTTTCTTTAAAAAACAACGATAATAAAGAAGAGATATCGAGGAGACTACTTAACAATGACAATTTATATCAAGGCGCCAGTATTACAGGCTTTTTGTTTCTTAAAAAGATGCACTTGTTGTGTGCTCGATGTGCGCTGCAGCTCCTTCTGGTCCGTGCTAACACCGAGTTGATGCTAGGCTAGGCTAGGCTAGGCTAGGCTGATTATGAACCGCCTCCACCGTCCTTTACAAGGCTTGGATGCGCGTTGTTCAAGTGATACATCATTGTCGTTGTCGATTAATTGTATTTGTAATTAGCATTGCAGTGATTGCAGTACACTTCGTCATTTTCTAAACTAAAATGGTTTCACGCCACACTTCACACCGCGACCATTTTAGACCCAGTTTCCTTCAGGCCAGACTGTCTTTGCTTACGATCATTTAACTGCATCTCTTTTCAGTTCTCGGCCGTGCACGTGTCAAACTGTCAAACTTTGCACGCGGGCAAAACCTAGCCCACCGCTTCATTTCATTTGGCTGGCGAGGGCGGGCACAGACGGTCACGTGATCATGACTCGAAAGATTCAGAAGGAATGTTGACAGATGTGAAACCTCCGAGCAGCTTTGCGTCGCTCACAGTTAAGCAAATGTTGCTATTTTATAAAAGAAATGCTCAAATTCACGATTTTTTTTTTTTTTGCTATTTTTTGTCAAATAGCTGCGAGGTAGCATTTTACAAACTAAATATCAGGATTTTAGGGCACAGAGTCGTAATTTTATATTAGAATGTCATGATTTTGCAAAAGCAAAAAAAAAAAAAAAAAGTAATTTTTGGTTAAAAAGTCACAATTTTGTGAAATTTCTAATTTTACAACAAAAAGTGTCCGTCTCAAAACGTTGGCAATTTTACAACCAAAAATAGTTTTTTCTACAGAAAAAAAAAAAACTTTGAAATTTATGGTTTTACAGTAAAAAGAATTGTGATTTTAGGATGAAAAATTAGATTTAAGAATAAAAAAAATAAAATTAAAATTAATTAAAAATTACATTTATTATATATTTTTTTAAATGTGCTTTTTTTTTTTTTTTAATTCAAAACTCAAAGCAAAAGAGAAAATCAGGCAACAACCCAAAGTGTCAGCCAATCAAATTGCAGCTCCACAGCCAATGAAATCATGAGGGACTGTGATGTCAGACGACGGCGTTCTTAGTGAAATGATGCTATTAGGAAAAGCGCGGTTACTGTTATTAGCACATTAGCGTCCTGAAAGCTGTTCCAAACTTAAAGCAGAACAAAGGACTTTTATTTACATTAAATACTGGTTTCAGTGTCTTATTCACGTAACATAATATATATTCTACCCTGAACCTTTGGAGACCAGTTTGGAGCAGTTTTTCAATCAACGTACGATTAACGGCACAGCCAGCCTTAATGACTTTAAAATCTAATCTAATTTTGCTGTTAGCTGCTGTTTGCAGTTTAAATGCTAAGTTCATCTAAAATAACAGCTAGCTGTTAATACCGTAGACAGACGCTAAAACTCTGCCTCGACTTACAGGCCGTTTACGCCCAACGGAGCCTTCCGCTAGATGAGTTCATCCGTCTTTTTGCACGTCGCGTCGGCGTTTACAGATACACCGACGGAGGACGTCGGGGCGGTATTGACCTGGCCGACCGTTAAACTGAACACAAGAAACCAACAAAGAAGAAAACTAATTTACAAATGGGTTAGAACAGTCGAGAAAGCGCCGGCAGTGGCGAGAGCCGCCACGTCTGCTGATATCAGTACTTGACTCGTCGCTGCCCCCCGGTGGATGGTCACCTAACAACCACACGAATCCACACTGAAACATTTGTGTATAAAAAATAAATAAATAAATAAAACCTCCTCAGCTCTTGAGATGCTGCAACCCGATGTGAAGACAGAGAGAGAAAACATTTGCTTTACATTTTTCTTTTCTATTTGACATAATTTCTGTTTGATCATGAAACAGCCCGGGGCTGTTTTAATTTACGGCAAAGCAACTGTCACAGTCATCCAACCCTTTTTTGAATTGTTTTCACCCACACTGGGGCTTTATCAACTGCTGGCAAGAAAAAATTTTCTTTTTTTTTATTTTGAGACCAACTCTGCTGCTGTAGGTCTCTGGAAAAACATTTGGGTTCCAGTAATTCAGCGACAAAAGCACTTTTGTTTTAGCACAGACGACCTCTCCAAAACCATCCCACACACACACACATACACACGCACACGCACACACACACACACACACACACACACACACACAAACTGACATTGTGTGCTGTCTTTTCTTGTCCTTTCCAGCCTTTTTCTCTATCCATCTCTTGACGCCCGGCTCTGGTTTGTGTCGTATCGGGTCTGGGCACGGAGCTAATCACCAGTCTCACAGGCTCCGCACGACTCCAGCCATCTGGGGGCTGGCGTGTCACCTCAGACGGGCCGTGGCGCGTCACCTCAGACGGGCCGTGGCGCGTCACCTCAGACGGGCTGTGGCGCGTCACCTCATACGGGCCGTGGCGCGTCACCTCATACGGGCTGTGGCGCGTCACCTCAGACGGGCCGTGGCGCGTCGCCTCATACGGGCCGTGGCGCGTCACCTCAGACGGGCCGTGGCGCATCACCTCATACGGGCCGTGGCGCAACACCTCAGACGTGCCATGGCGCGTCACCTCAGACGGGTCGTGGTGCGTCACCTCAGACGGGTCGTGGCGCGTCACCTCAGACGGGTCGTGGTGCGTCACCTCAGACGGGCCGTGGCGCGTCACCTCAGACGTGCCGTGGCGAGACACCTCTGACGGGTCGTGGCGCGTCACCTCAGACGGGTCGTGGCGCGTCACCTCAGACGGGTCGTGGCGCGTCACCTCAGACGGGCCGTGGCGCGTCACCTCAGACGGGCCGTGGCGCGTCACCTCAGACGGGCCGTGGCGCGTCACCTCATACGTGGCGCGTCACCTCAGACGGGTCATGGCGCGTCACCTCAGACGGGCCGTGGCGCGTCACCTCAGATGGCCGTTGCGCGTCACCTCAGACAGGCCATGGGGCATCACCTCAGACGGGTCGTGGTGCGTCACCTCATACATGCTGTGGCGTGTCACCTCAGACGGGCCGTGGCGCGTCACCTCACCCAGTGGGCGGACCATGCGCGTCACCTCAGACGGGTCGTGGCGCGTCACCTCAGACGGGCCGTGGCGCGTCACCTCAGACGGGCCGTGGCGCATCACCTCAGACGTGCCGTGGCGCGTCACCTCATACGGGCCGTGGCGCGTCACCTCAGACGGGCCGTGGCGCGTCGCCTCAGACGGTGCAAACACCTCGGACGTGCCGTGGCCCGTCACCTCAGATGTGCCGTGGCGCGTCGCCTCAGACGGGCCGTGGCGCATCACCTCATACGGGCCGTGGCGGATCACCTCAGACGTGCCGTGGCGCGTCACCTCAGACGTGCCTGTGCGCGTCACCTCAGACGGGCCGTGGCGCGTCACCTCAGACGGGCCTTGGCGCGTCACCTCAACGTGCCGTGGTGCGTTGCCTCAGACAGACCGTGGCGCGTCGCTTCAGATGTGCCGTGGCGCGTCGCCTCAGACGTGCCATGGCGCGTCGCCTCAGACGTGCCGTGGCGTCGCCTCAGGCCTCAGACGGTGCAACACCTCAGACGTGCCGTGGCGCGTCACCTCAGACGGGCCGTGGCGCGTCACCTCAGACGTGCCGTGGTGCGTCACCTCAGACGGGCCGTGGCGCGTCACCTCAGACGGGCCGTGGCGCGTCGCCTCAGACGTGCCGTGGTGCGTCGCCTCAGACAGACCGTGGCGCGTCACCTCAGAAGGCCCGTGGCGCGTCACCTCAAACGTGCCGTGTTGCGTCACCTCAGACGGGCCGTGGCGCGTTGCCTCAGACGGGGCGACACCTCAGACGTGCCGTGGCGTGTCGCCTTAGACGGGCCATGGCGTGCCACCTCAGACGGGCCGTACGCGTGAATGCCATGTCCCCAGAGGGGAAAGAGGGGAACCTTCAGCGTTTGGCCCGCTGGTCACTTTCAGCAGCTCTCCGGCCCCCAGAATATCGTTTTGCACAGCCAACGACGTCCTTTCACAAACCGCAATCCAATTCCGATCCTTCGGGCTGCGCGCATAGGGAAAGTAACAGGTAACTCGCTTTCGTGGGAATACGTGTAGAACGATGTTCCAGCGGGAGACGAATGGTTGGGGGGATCGATTCAGACACGACGACTCCGCACCGAGAGCACAATCACGGAGGAGTGGAGCTGCATTAGAGTTTGATGGACTGAGCCATGAAATATGAAAGCGGTGATTAAGTGGACGTTAATCGGTTACCTGTGAGTGGATGAAGCCGGGAGGAGAGCTGAACCTTCCTCCTGCAGAAACAATTATGAAAAATAAATGTGTGTTCGAGTGTGTGAAATATGAAGGCCGTCTAAAAAATATATATCTATTAGGGCTGTCACAGTTAACGCGTTATTAGCGCGTTATTAGCGCGTTAATAACGCGTTAATATCGCGTTAACACAAGTTCTGTTTAATGCCACTATTTTTTTTATGCGAGATTAACGCACACACGTTTCTGTAAATATGACCCTCGGCCAATAAGTGTATTTACAGTCAACGTGTGGGACAGACATGGAGACAGAAAAGGGTCTGATGAACAGTAGTTTAGCTTTAAGGTGCTGCCAGATGGGTCTGTTGACCAGAAAAAGGTTATTTCTATTTACTGTCGCTGTGAATTGAGTTTCCACCGCAGGACGCGGTAAAGTTAGTTTTACATCCGACATTCACCTGTTTTTTTTGTCTTTAAACTTTAATAGCATCATGAAAACGGCACCAATTTCATTCAGGTTGGTACCATTTTGTAGATATAAGTATACCAGACATTTCACCAGTGTCATCAACCCTCCAAGCTCAGTGGGCGTGGCTAAAACTCTCAGGAATGTTCTTCTGAGTACCTGCTGCTGCCGTGGAGTTTAGGGACCGTCAGCAAATTACTGCGGTCAAGCAGCAGCTCTGATAAAATACACTAAGAAGCTGATGAATTAAACCCCCAAAAAGTACGGCAGCATTGGTGGACTTCTGGTTTTCAAACTAAAGGCTTAAAAAAATAAAGCAGATCCCCAGTCAAAAAAGGTATAGATGAAGGATGGATGGACTGATAAACAGAACATTAAAAAAACATTTTAAAAATTATTTGTGCCATTAATCGCGATTAATCACGAGTTAACTATGAAAATCTTTCGATTAATCGCGATTAAAAAATTTAATCGACTGACAGCCCTGACATTATACATATATATATATATAATATATATATATATATATATATATATATATATATATATATATATATATTAAAATCCTTTATTGTCACTGTTCACATTGTTACCAACATTAACTGTGAAAATCAGTTTTAGCAGCTCCACATGGCAGCGGGAGAGAAAAACAAGAAAACACAAAAGCACGATATCAACAATATAAAAACATATAAAAATATAAAATATAAAATAAGTATTTACAAGGTATAAAAAAAGTGGCTATGATAGGTATAAAAAAAGTGGCTATGATAAATAAAATGGGTATGATAAATACGGGTATCAGTGTTATTATTTACATATATATATATATATATATATATATATATATATATATATATATATATATATATATATATATATATATATATGGAGCTGGTCAATTTGTTCAGAAACTGTCTGATGAGTTTATGACTAATTAATACAGTAAGGGATAGTTATCCAGAGATGAGAGAGATAGCTCCGTACACACTATCGGACCCAGAGTGGGAGTTTATTGAGTTTCTATCCTGTTTTGTTTTTTGTTTTTTTTAACGACCAAAGTTTTCCGTTCAGTAAAGTTTATGTTTAACTCCTGAATGAGGCTGCGCAGAGCCGTGAAGTCAAAACTCAACGACTCTCGGAGCGTTTTCACTCGGCCCTGATCCCATTAGACCGGGGTCCTTGGTCCAAGAATCCCAAGAAAACCAAGAAATTGCTTTCTTTATAAGTATTTATCGTATTTTTACGTTGGAAGGTGAAGACATATATCTACTAAATGTAACAGCAAGAATCTCTTCCTCTGTGAGGAAACGGCTCCCTTTATTTTTAGGAAAGCGGTCCTTTGACGTCCACGTCCCCACCTGAGCAGGTATTAAGATCTAATGGCGTGGGCGTTTCAGAAATAAAGACGGCGTTTGATGCTCGGGCTCTAACCCAGTTTGGGCTCGGAGCATCGAGAGAGATGAATAACGTGTTTGTGTTGCTCTTTTGAAAGTGACAAGAGAAAGGCGGAACTCAGAAAATAGGCTGGAAGTGCTAATGAGCCTTATTTTAACAACACAACGCCGCCATGAATATTTAACAGCGAACAGTAAGAGGCATGATGAATTCATTTCCCTGAGTGAGAAATGCTCTCTGAAAAGCTGAGATTGTTTGCAGCCGTGCACGAAAGACCGCGCGCAACTTTCACGCATTCGTCATAAAGTCTCATAGACTCTTTCTCTAATTTGATTTTTTTTTTTAAAAAAAAAAAGGGACGGCGTCCTCCGACTTTCCCCGCATGTCTGAAGGGGGCAGTTTCAAAGTCGGCGGAAAGGTTAAGTCCCACGGACTCCCTTTGTTGCTAGGCAACCGCAAGGGCACCATCCCCCCCTTTTTTTTTATTTTTTCTTTCTTTCTCATCCGCAGCGAGACAACTCCACCGTCCAAAATAAATAAAGATGGAAGGATCACGCCGTGAAACCTCTCGAGCGTCTTCAGAAGTCTGTGGGAACGAGACTGAGTCAACAGCGAGTCCTCCGGCTGCCGAGGCCAAAAAAGCTGTTTGTGTTTGCCAATTAGGCCTTTTTTTTTTTTTTTTTTTTTTTTTTTTTTTTAACTTCCCTCTCAGGAGAGACAGAAATATACAGGATAAGGTGTGAACGGATCTCAGCTAAAAATAAAAAAAAAAAGCGCTTTTAAACTTGGGAGACGGACCGAGGCTCTGTGGACACTCGGGAAAACGTATGTAAATGCTGTTTGTGTCCCTCAGTCGGTGAAGGAGACGCAAGCAAACAGCCTGAGAACAGATCAAAAGGCTGCTAACAACAGTAAGTAGGTCTCCTTATCAAAGGAGGCTGGTTTTATCTCATTAAAGCAGGCGAGAGAGACGGGGAAAAGCTCCGGGTCCGGGGGGAAAAGAAACAGTTTTGCCCGTATTTGCTTTGTTATTTAGCTGCTACAACTCAAATTAATTACCCTCATCGTCTTCGCTCTCTTCATTATTCCGGCTGTAAACACATTCGTCTGGATGAAATGTTTCGGAGCACACCTGGCCTTCTTATCATCCCCCGCCGCTCTGCGATACGGCGGTTCGGTTTCCCGGAGTATTAAAGGAACCCGGCGCCGTTTACGGGATGTCCATAGCCGCCGCCTCCCAGGAAGCTTTAATGCACCAGATCTGTCAGCGTCAGTCTCACGGTTAATCTCAGAGGTCCAACTCGCCGTCCCGCGAGTGGGAAACGCGTCTGCGGGGGGGGGCCCCCGTGGCGTGGCGCGGCCCCGCGGAGCTGATGCACATCTGAGGGAGGAAAAAAGAAAAAAAAAAAAACTGCCGCCACATGCTCAGAACTTTCAGACACGGTTTGAAAGATAAAATGAAATGAAATAAAAACTGGCTGCTACCCAGGAATGAGCAGTCGGCTCCTGCAGGTGGAACCAGAAAGAAACCAAATCAGTCGCTCGTTAACGCAAATATCTAATCAGCCAATCACATGACAGCAGCTTAATGTACGTAGGCGTGAAGACGTTAGGGTTGGGAATCGAGAACCGGTTCCGTGTGTTTCAATTCATTGGAATTGTTTGGCAGTTTATCTAAAATCTCTAGTAATTTATTCAAGTTACGCACAGTCAATTCCAGAAAGCACTTACGTGATTAAGCTACGTCGCTTTATCACGCGCATTGCAATTGTAAACAACAATGGCGCCCACCAGGTTCAAACGCTCCAAAGTTTGGCTTCACTTCACCAAAGAAAGATGGCAACAAGGCAACTAGCAGTCATTGTAAAGTGGAGATAACAGCGTCGGGAGGGAACACGGCTAACACGCAGAAACATTTGAACACACAACATGCTAACGAGTGTCGTGTTTTTGACGCTTCGGACTGATGGATCTCAACCCAGCAGCAGTAGCCAAGCTAAGATCACCTCTGGTAACTCTGGTTAGTAGCTATCCCGCTGCCTATGTGCTTCTTTGTAAAACACGCTATAACATTAGCGCTATGCTATTAAACGAATGCCTTCTGCATTACATTTAGAAGATGACCGTGACGAGAGAGAGAGTCTGGCTGGTTCAGAGGCTGGAAGACATGATTATTTTACTGCTAAAGAATTGTTAATTCTTCATAGTATTTTGCAGATTTGTACTATGCACTGTTCCGTTGTATTTGATAGTATTTATCTTTCTTTATTATTATTTTTGAGTGCTTAGTGAGCTCATATATCCTTTTAAAAGGGAGATTTTTTTCATTTCTATTAGGAAAAATCAGTTAGTAAAATGTTCCACATTCTTGTGTATTTGCACAGTTACATATTACAACAGTTAACACGTTATCCAGGCTTTGGGCCTCTTTTGACCTCGCTGTTGAGTTTGTAAGGTCGTGACTTCTAAGTAAAAAAAAGCTGATGCTAATAAAACTGTTAGTTCTCCTTTTTCCCCAAATTAGAATCGATAAGAGAATCGATAAAGAATCGAATCGTTAAACAGATGTGATCCGCCACATCTCAGAGGCCGAGGCGGAAACTGTTTCCGGCACCAGGATGTAAATGTGTTTTTTTTTTTTTTTCTGCAATAATGTTGAACATTTAAACATGGACTTCAGTGGGAGAATGACTTGGAGGAAGCACCCTACTGGTGAGTAGCGGTACTACTGCGCTGGAGTGTGGATGCTCGGGTCGCTAAGACTCCAACAACGACTCTACATTTCTTTAAGAACATAAACACCCTCCTTAAAAATCGCTTTTTTACACTTCAGATTAAATAAATGAGATATCAGATTTTAATTAATCAGCTCGGATGGAAGCCAAAACAGGCTTTCTCGCATGAAATTCGCTGCAGCTTAAAAAAGCAAATGCAAATGAAGGAACCACGTCAAAGCTGAGGCATCTTCATCAGATTAAAAAACGAGTTTACTGCGAGAAAATACATGCAAAAGAGTGAAGGTGGCTGTTTGGTCCTGTCACGGACCACCGGTGCCCCCCCCCCCCCCCCCCCCCCCCCCCCCCGGAGACCCTGAACTGGATGAAGCAGGAAGAGGAAACGTGCAGACTGGTACCCAACAGTAGAAAAAAAACATAACGTTCAAAGTCAAGAAGATGCTGCAAGTAGCACAAACGTGAACGGAAATGATTCTGCGGACGCGACAAATTACCCGAGCTGACATTTGAGCTCGTCGTGACGGATAAAAAGTCCTCCAGTGTGTCTGCAGCCAGAGAACTGTCAAGCTGACGGAGGTGTTTTCTTAATTTGCTCGAGTTTTTGTCTGCTTGCATTTGTTCTCCTGCGTCTGAGTTTCTAAAGCTCCCACGGTGATTAAACACGGGGGACTGAGCAAGTCCAATTTGGCAACCGACAGAAAAAAAAGAAGCGTTTATGCTGGTGCGACGCCAGGGCGGTGCCGAGAGAGAAAAATAGCATTTATACGGGTCTTCTATCAGTCTCCGCTCGCTTATTTATCTGGCGATATTCCATTAACGTCCGTAGAAACTCGAGCTCCGTGAGCCCGGGCTCAATGTAGTAAATCAGCTACAAATCACAGAGGGGACACTGAGTCAATAAAAGATGACTCAGTTGAAGAAAAAACACCCAGATTTTAGGAATGACTTGAATAAATGACCGTACGTGACCCATATAAACCTCCCGGGTCGGCAGCAGAGCCTGAGCAGCCCGACAGCCAGACCCAAAGCGCTGATGCTGACCTCCGACCGGTGATCCTGACCGGTTACGACAGGCTGGATCACAGCCGGTGCTGGGTTGGTGCGCCGGATTCCCCCTCAGGCCCAGCAGAAACCTTGCAGGTAACCCCATCCAGGTCCATACCACAGGTTCACAGTTGGTCCGGAAGGGTTTAGGGCTGCTATCCTGGTTCCCCCCCTCCGTTTGAGAGACTAACTCCGGTCCAGCAACCGTGGGTCCGGACAGAACTTTGGCTGCAGTAACCGATCTGAGGTGACGGAGCCCCTTTAGGCCAAATTACCTACCTTTGGAATTACAGTGATCCCTTATTTTTCACGGTTAATGGGGACCGAACTAAAAATCTGTGAACTGGAGCCGGAACCCCCCGAGCCTCAATAGTGGCTGTGGTTACATGATGTTTTTTAATTCGAAATTAATAATTCCGAATTAAATAATTCCGAATTATACTATTTTCCTTCAAGTTTACATGGAAATAGTAATTCCGAATTAAGGTTTACATGGAAAACACGTTTGTTCGGCTTTATCCAACTCTGCTTTAGGTCTGGGGGTTGGGAAGGGTTCTGATTGGATGGGGGGGGAGGATGTCTTTACATCTACCGGAAGAAAACAAACTTAGCAACAACTCGGTTAGCAACTACATTCCACTTATTTTTGACCTGGGTGGCGTCTCTATCTGTGAAACCTCCTTCATTTAACCTACCTGGCCGCTACAACTTTGAAAAGCTCACAATTTTTTATGTTTCCTGCCATCTGTTCTTTTAATTATTTCCAGTTCCTCCAAGCTATTTATTAAATAAATCGTCTCTGCTCTTGAACCACCGTTTACTGCGTGCTGCCATCTTGAAAACTTTGTTTTGAAAACAAGCCCAGCGCGGAATATAAGCGTCATCGCGACAGACGGGCAAGAGAACTAGCATGCGCAGAAAGACGGGAATTAATTTAAACAGGAATGAGTGTAAACATGACCGCGGAATTATTTTATTCGGAATTAAAATCAGAATAAACCAGCCACTTACTTCGGAATTAAGTTTAATTCGGAATTGACATTTTCATATGGAATTAGGTGTTTACATGGTAACTTTTATTCGGATTTAACTTTAATTCTGAATTAAAGAGGAATTAAACTTCCCATGTAAACGCACTGAATGTGTTTAAAACATGTTTAAAAACCGCAAAAAAGTAGCGAGACACTGCAGCGAAACAAGACAAAGGCTCAACTGTGGTCTTTCTGTTTCCTTCACAGCCTCTGGTCTCTGAACCGTAGTAAACAAACCGCTGCTATTGTGCTATTTTTGGCTCGTAATTAGCGGCTAACACGCTAACAACAACAAAAGAAAAAGTCTGGTTTTCTCTGCATGGAACAGGAACTTTATTGTGTCACTGCAGGAACTTGTAACATCACACAGGTTGTATTGTTGGGCTCCTGTCGGTTAACAGAGAATGTAAATCTATACACGCTGGGCTGCTGTTGATGCTCACTACACTTTTCATCTAACCCCGTTTTCTTCTGCTGTCCCACGACACACACACTACATTACCCATAAGGCCACACCATTACCCATAAGGCCACCTTCTTAAAGGGACCAGGCTGGCTAACCCTAAACCTCCGCTGTGAGAGAACGCGCACAACATCCTGTGATATTTCCAGGACTTTTTCTTGATTTTTAAAAACTATTATATATTTCTGAAAAATCTGCGAATAACTAAAACCGCGGAGCTTAAAGCGCGAGTTGGCGGGGGATCACTGTAACTGGTGATGGGCGGAGTCATCTTTTGAAGTGAGGCTTCAAAAGATGACGCCACCTGGTGTAAGGCGCCTCGAAGTGCACCCCCAGTGGGACAAAGCGGTATCACAAGACATGCCGGACCGTCTGTGCTCTTTTTGCCGCCACAGCAGCCCAGAAGTAAGTTAGCGCTCCAGAGCCATCTGAGTTTGAATGTTCCATGATGTTCTGGAAGGAGGTCTCCTTGCTCCTGTATCAGTTATTAAAGCCCAGCATCGAGCGGCGTATTTGATCCGTTGATTTGACACCTTTAAGTGACAACAACATGACTTCAGTTGATCTCATCAGAATCGTACGGCAGTGTCCTTTTAGAAATGTATGGCTCTTTTTTTTTTTCTTTTTCTTTTTCCTGCCCAAAAATGTCCAAAATCCCTCTAAAAAGTGACTCCAGCCAGCTCTGTCTAATACAGTAATTTTAAAAACCTTACCCTGCGTGGCACATTGATTTATTCCCCACCCGGCACAGGGCCATAAATTTACGCCGTATGACATTACTGCTCATTGGAGGCTGTCTGGGGAGAAATTATAACGCCCTGATGGCGTCTACGAGCGAAACCCACGGAGGAGAAGCACAACTGATGTTTAATTCAAAGCACAATGAAACATCCTCCTCTGAAGCACGGCGGTCTTTGCGCGTAGACGGATGGCTACGGAAGAGACGTTCCAGCGGTGATGGAAAAAAGGAGAAAAAAATCAATTAAAAGGATTTTTTTTAAGTTTGAATCAGTTTAATCACGTATGAGGGGAAAAATCCCCAGAAGAAGAGTTGAATCTGTTTGAAGCAGGAAAACGTTTTTACTGTGTGCGGCAGGTTTTGATTTAAATTGAATTTACAGTGGTCGGAAGAAGTATGTGAAACCCCTGGAATTAACTGGCCGTCAGCGTTAATTTACAATAAAATGTGATACGATCTCGATCTACGTCGTAATATTAGAAGAAGTTGATGATTCTGGTGGCGCAAACTATTATAATTTCCTGTGTCTTCATTCAACACACTCATTAAATATCTACAGTTATGAAGGAAAAAAAGTAAGTGAACCCAGGGACTAATGACTTCAACATCAGCTAATCAGAGAGCCGATATGAACATCTGGAGGGCAATTAATGAAATGAGTCTGGAGGTGTGGTTTAGTGATGTGAACCATGCCTAGAGGTTCGACCAGGGGAGGGCAGTCCTCCAGGACCGCTGTCCTCCAGGACCACTGTCCTCCAGGACCGCTGTCCTCCAGGACCGCTGTCCTCCATGTCTTAGATGTTTTTACTGCCACAACACACCTGGTCCGGATGGATGGATCACCATCAGCTCGTCACCAGGTCATTCATTTGAATCAGGTGCGTTGAAGCAGGGAAGCACCTAAGACCTCCAGGACTGGATCTGCCCGCCCCTGGGTTAGACAGTTGGACATCTACTCATCTACTAGAAGAGGACGTCCAGCCAAAGACACAAAACAAAAACCCCCGATGAGGTAAAGCAGAACCCACGAGGAGCAGCTAAAGGCTCGGAGGCATCACTGGACCTGGAAACGTCTCTGTTCACGAGTCTGGGATATGAAAGTCGCTGGGAATGGACGAAAAGAAAAAGAGAACCTCGGCAACTCACCACACTAGTAGGATTTTATTTTAATTTTTTTGTGGATTGATAAAGAAGCAGAAGTGGAACTGTTTTGGGAAGAATGCTCAACGCTGTTTGGCAAATAAAGGACGTAGCTTAGCAAAGTCAAAACATCGTCCCATTGGTGAAACTCAGGAGAAGTTGGGGGAAAACGATGAGCCTAAACACGGGGCTGGGCAATACAGTGGTACCTCTACTTACGAACGTCTCTACATACGAAATTTTCAGTTTACGAAACGCCTCAACGGGAAAATATTGCCTCTGGTTACAAAATAAATTTCAGGATAGTAAAGTCATAAATCCAGTAGCGCTGCTAGTCGCAGCTCCCAGAGTTTACTGAACGTAAACGTAGCTGTCGGCTCTGTATCTCGGTTTGAAAGCGGTGCGTCCGAGCTGCTCTGCCATTGGCTATCGCTTAGCATCTTCCTGGCATCCCATTGGCTAGGAGGGCCCCTTGTCAGTATGAGCGTAACCCAGCAACCAGGTAAACAAACTATTTTTACCTCCACCAAGGAGGTTATGTTTTTGTCTGTTTATCTGTCTGTCTGTGTTCAAGATAACTCAAAAAGTTCTGGATGGAATTTTGATGAAAACTTTCAGGAGTTGTCAGAAATGTGAAAAGAAGAACTGATTTCATTTTGGTTCTGATCCAGAAGAAATCCTGGATTTTGGATCACTTTCAATTTTTCAATAATTGTTGCGTTTAGTGGAGGTCTGAGCTCTCTGAGTGCTTTTCTAGTTCTAACATGTGTTTCTTACAGGTTTTTTATGTCATTTCCTGTATTATTTTTATAATTTATTAAAAAAAAAAAATTATGTTTGAATTTTGGGGGGCTTGGAACAGATTAGGGCATTTACATGGAAAACGCGCCTCTACTTACGAAAGTTTCAGGTTACGAAACCAATTAATTAATCATAAGTAGAGGTACCGCTGTACTTCAATTTTTAATTAATTTAAAACTAAAGTTGTTGGCGAGCTTAAAAAAAATTCAAGTTGATTTTCACTTTGTTATGAATAATTACGGTACATCACGAGGGCGGTTTGTGTTGCAACGTCCTACGTAAAGTTTGACCGACATCCATGCCAGCTAGTGGCTGCATCACGACCAAGTTATTCCAGCATCTTTAACAAGTGGCAGATGTGTTTTGTCTTCGTCACCCCCCCCCCCCCCCTCCCAGTTTCCAGTACGATAAAGAGATGACCGGGACGAAAAGATGCTACAGTTTCGTTGGCGTTTTGCATCCCTGCAACTGGGGCTCGTTTAAGGCTGATTTAGCGACGGCGTGCCTAGACGTGGGCGTGGACCCTCCGACGACAGCTACGTGAAAGTGATTGGTCCGCCTGGTAGATTTGCTCCTCCTCTCTCTTCTCATTTCCCGCCGATACTACTCCTTCTTCTTCTTCTTTGTCTTTTTCAAGTCTGGTAGAAGTATAGTTTGCTGCAACGCCTGTAAAAAGTACCGATGCTCAACATTCATCAGCGTCAGCTAGCATAAGATATCCTTCAGAGCTACACAGCGAGACAAGAAGCTCAGCGCCGCGAGCTACAGCGCTGAAATATCCTGCACTGCCCTCTAGTGGTTGGTGGTATAATTACCGGGCAACGCCAACAACAACGCACAAGTATACAAATGCCAAAGACGTTGAAGTATCCGCTCATAGCCTGTGTTTGTCTATTATTGTGGAGGAAAGTAATAAAATCATACAATCAAGTGTTATTTTTTTTAAAGTGACTCGATGGTTTCGTTTCCTGGTTTCCTCGTCGCGGCCGAACTCGTCACGCCAACATTAGGAGTGGACGTCGGTAATAACGCACCCGCGGACTAAGAGTCGGCCCCCGGGGGACGCCAACGCGCCGTCCGTGTAGCTCATTACAGCAGCGTCGGCAGTAAGAGCCTCATAACGCCAAAACGTCACTCCTGGCGAGCTGCATAACGCTCTGGAGCGACTCCAGCTGCTCTCAAAGCCGTTTTCACGCTGTGTTTGAATTAACATCCAGCTCACAAAAAGTCATTTTCGAGCTTTTCGAGCCTTTTAGCGCCCTGTAGCCAAGAGCTAACAGCTGTTTGGAGCTCTCGGGAGCATTTGATTGGAACTTCATTTCAGGAGGGGTTTTTTTTGCATCTGTTCCCCTTCTCACTTTACGTATACATGCACCGTAAACCCGACAGGTATCGGCACAATAAAGACGAAAAAACACTCGAGCCGCATTCACGACGCTCCTGCTTAATTCCTGCTTAAGCTAAAATGGGGGAAAATATTATGAGTGTTGTAAACACGAGTACAAATCCCTGCTGTTACGGCAGTCGCGCTGGGAGGCCTCTGATGTTGCGCAGTCATTTCCATTCCACAGCCTGCATTTGCATTTGTTTGATTTCCAGCAGCCGTCTGCAGCGGAACCTTTGTGCGACAACACAGACACAAATAAATTAAGATTCGTCCTTCCCGGCGCAGATTATTTATCCTCTCACTCGAGCTGTCAGAACTTGGGCCGGCGCTGCTCCTCCACACTCGGAGCCTGCTGCTTTGGCTGTTAAAAACTGCAGGCGACTCTATGCACGAGCATGTTTTTTTTTTTGGTTTTTTTTTGCACAAAATCAGCTTCTTGCATCTTCTCATAACGAACTTGCCTCGTCTCGTTTGATGTTGGGATGCCGTTTGGGTCCAGCCGGGCCGGCTGTACCCATTCACTTAGCTGAGATTCTCTGTTGTGGAGTGGGTCTGGTATCCCATCCATCCATCCATCCATCCATCCATCCATCCATCCATCCATCCATCCATTCATTCATTCATTCATTCATTCATTCATTCATTCATTCATTCATTCATCCATCCATCCATCCATCATCATTCATTCATTCATTCATTCATTCATTCATTCATCCATCCATCCATCCATCCATCCTTCCATCATGCATCCATCCATCCATCCATCCATCATGCATCCATCCATGACTCACACACATGGGTCTAGAACAGGGGTCTTCAACTCTAGGGCCAGTGTCCTGTGTTAGGGGTTAGGGGTTAGGGGTTATGGTTAGGGGTTATGGTTAGGGGTTAGGGTTAGGGGTTATGGTTAGGGGTTAGGGTTAGGGGTTATGGTTAGGGGATAGGGGATAGGGGATAGGGGGTTAGGGGTTAGGGGTTAGGTTAGGGTAGGGGTTAGGGGTTAGGGTAGGGTTAGGGGTTAGGGGTTCGGGTTAGGGGTTAGGGGTTAGGGTTAGGGTTAGGGGTTATGGTTAGGGGTTAGGGGTTAGGGTTAGGTTAGGGTTAGGGGTTAGGGGTTAGGGGTTAGGGGTTAGGGGGTTAGGGGTTAGGGGTTAGGGGTTAGGGTTAGGGTTAGGGTTAGGGTTAGGGGTTAGGGGTAGGGGATCGGGGTTAGGGTTAGGGGTTAGGGGGGTTAGGGGTTAGGGGTTAGGGTTAGGGGTTAGGGGTTAGGGGTTAGGGGTTAGGGGTTAGGGGATAGGGGATAGGGTTAGGGGTTAGGGGTTAGGGGTTAGGGTTATGGTTATGGGTTAGGGGTTAGGGGTTGGGGTTAGGGTTAGGGTTAGGGGTTAGGGGTTAGGGGTTTTAGGGTTAGGGTTAGGGGTTAAGGGTTAGGGTTAGGGGTTAGGGGTTAGGGGTAGGGGTTAGGGGTTAGGGGTTAGGGTTTAGGGGTTAAGGGTTAGGGGTTAGGGGTTAGGGGTTAGGGTTAGGGTTAGGGTTAGGGGTTAGGGGTTAGGGGATAGGGTTAGGGGTTAGGGGTTAGGGGTTATGGTTATGGGTTAGGGGTTAGGGTTTTGGGTTAGGGTTAGGGGTTAGGGGTTAGGGGTTAGGGTTATGGTTAGGGGTTAGGGGTTAGGGGATAGGGGTTAGGGTTAGGGGTTAGGGTTAGGGGTTATGGTTAGGGGTTAGGGGATAGGGGTTAGGGGTTAGGGTTAGGGCCTGGATTACAAGCTGATGGTGATTTATTCATTAGAATCAGGTGTGTTGTAGCAGGAAAACATCTGAGACATGCAGGGAAGTGGCTCCTCGAGGACTGGGAGGACTGGGAGGACTGGGAGGACTGGGAGGACTGGGGTCTAGAACGTCTCCCAGAGCTCTTCAGGTTAAAGTCCACTCATGGACTTTATGTGAGTGTTTGTACTTTTAAGGTTTCTTTAATCAGTCAATCAATCAATCAATAACTTTATTTGTCCCCAAAGGGGCGATTAGTTTCGCGACAGCAGGAGCACACAAAACATAAAATATGGATAATAGTTACAACAATAAATTACACATAAAAATTCCTAATCCAGACCTAAGCTATAGTCAGGAGGGGGGGCTTTTCATCCACAACTTTCTCCTTCTGGTATTTAAAAGAACAACAGCAGAGGGAACAAACGAGTGTTTGTATCTGTTTGTTTTTGCAAAAGGGAGACTAATCAGTGAACCTGATGGTAGAAACTTAAATAGTTTATGTAAAGGATGAGAGCAATCAGACCAGATGGAGTTAGCCTTCTGGATCAGCTGTTTGTTAAAGAGTTTACTGCTCACACTCACAACCTTTATTGAGCAGGTTTCTATCTTTGACTTTCAAAGACTGAAACCAACAAATAAAAGAAAAAATAAGAACCGATTCAATAAAAGAACGGTAAAACATCATCAGGGAGGAATCAACCTTGAGTTTAGAGAGTTTCCGAAGACAAAAAAGGCGCCGCTGGCTTTTCTTATACATCGAGTGTATTTTTTCCAAAAGACAATTTGTTGTCAATAACAGCGCCTAAATATTTATAGGACTCAACAATTTCAACTTCTTGACCCTCAATCACCTTACTTACAGGACAAGGCTGCACACGTCTGAAATCAATACACGTGTCCTTTGTCTTTAAGACATTCAAAGATAAAAACAACACAGGACCGTGGGAAGTGTCAGGACTATTCAGCAGGATCACTATAACGGTGTCATCCGCAAACTTCAATATATGACAGTTTTCAAAAGTGCTACAGCAGTCATTTGTATACAATATGTACAGAAGAGGGGAAAGGACGCATCCTTGAGGAGAGCCAGTAGATGTTGTGGATCAGTCAGAGAGTCTTTGACTTCTACAAGTCAGAAAGTCTAAGATCCAGACTTCCTGGATCGTATTCATTACTGTGACAAAACTTTATTTAAACTTGCATTACTTAGCAACTCGTTCATGGTTTTTCTGTGGTATCAGACATGTTTGACACGTTGGCTTGTGACCACCAATCAGATGCTTTATTCCTGCTAGTTTCCCACTCAGATCTCACCCTGTGTAAATTTAGTGTCACTGATAGAAGGACGCCCTGTGATGGACTGGCAGCCTGACCAGGGTGGACCCCTGCTTTTAACCACAGGAGAGCTGGGATAGACCCCAGCAGACTGGACCTGCACAGGACTAAGTGATTGATTGATTGATTGATTGATTGATGGATGATGCATGGATGGATGATAACTGAAGAGACCTTAATGGGTTTTTTTTTTTTTTGCACCAGGCTGTTAGCATGTCTATTTCTGCTATAAATAGAGAGACTGGGAGACCGGTTCTTCATACACCACCGACTAGGGATGTAACGGTTTTCGGTATTACGGTAAAGCGCGGTAAAATTATACGCGTTAACGATTACCGTTTATGTTTGACTTCATCTCATTATCGCGGTAGATTACCAGGATATGTAATATCAGCCTCATTCAAGTCTGCGAGCGACTCGCGACTGTGTCTCGCTTGAATATGTAGCTTGTAACATCGGCATCGTAACGTTAGCATGGCGGAAAGCTGTGATAGCATGCAGGACATTTGCCAACCCACTAAAAGGACGAAATCCGAGGTCTGGACATATTTTGTTTTGTTTTTTAATGCAGAGGGACAATTATTCTGTCTGCAGAGCACTTGTTTACATTTTATTGTAATTTAAACAAGCAACTTGAAGGAGCTAAGGCTAATGCTTCAAGCTACTGAGATGTTTCACCAAGAGTAACCTGGTTGACGTGCTTCGCTAACTCACATTCCGTAAACGTTACTGTTGCGTGTTGATCATAAAATGACCGGAACGATGTTCTTCTGATGCAGTTAAAATATTAATTTATTCCATTAACTGATCCGACAACCATAACGCCGGCAGTTAGCGCCACAGCGGTCAAAAACCTTTTGCCCTTCCGGGTCAAACAGCTAACCAATAACAGGCAGCTACCTTTATACCTGACCCTCAGGTAACAACACAGCGACACCCACAGACACACAGAGTGAACTACAATTCAGAACAACATATTTGGCTCCTAAACAACTGTTTCTTTATTTGCACATTTATACGTATTTAAGGTTCAGCTTAAAGTCCAGTTTATTTCATTTGAACTTCACTATAATTTTTTTTCCTGATAATTGTTTGCATATTTTGACCTACTATGGTTGTTAAAGTGTTTTATTTAAATCACCAGACAAATAAGATTTGTTCCTTTTATTTATTTTGTTTATTTAAAAAAAAAAAAAACCTCTTTCTGTGCCAGTTGTTTCTCCGTTAAATTTGAAAGTTTCATTTTGATAAGATTTTGGCTTCTGATGTTTCAATATGACAAGAAAATCACAAGATTTTGTGAAATCATTAAAATGTATGTTTTTTTAGACATTTGTACAGCAATTAAGAACATCGCGATAATATCGTAAACCGTGATAATTTGGTCACTATAATCGAGATATCAGATTTTCCATATTGTTACATCCTACCGCGGACAAGTCCTCAGTACCCCCCCCCCCCCGTCACAGGCGTTTCCACCAGCACGAACAACACCCTCGGTTCAACATGTTTGTACTTCAAAACCGTCGCTCGCAGCCGTTCCTGTTCCGCTTCGTATCGTTTTGGATGTGTGGCTGTCGCTCTGCCACCATGACGTGCTGCTCTGATTGGTTGTATCTTATCCAATGACGTCCGGAGGCAGATTCTCCCATTCCGGATCACTGAATGTCGAATGTGCCTGTAGCTACAACCTCCATGCTAATCCCTCAGCTGAACATCGGATTTTTCACATTTTCCTCATCCGCCCTCGGGAAGACAAACCACAAAACTAGTCAAAGCAGCGGCCCAAATCAAACAGACTGGAATCAGACGGAGGTGACTTTAATGAGTTGTGAATAATCGGTAACGAGTCGCTGCCAGAATGAGAATGTGCCATTTCGTTCTCATCAGCCTCTTAAAAAGACAAATATTATGTAATTAGGGTGAATAAAATGAGCAGAGGGGGAAAAAAAGGCCAACAGTGTTAGCATAGCTGGAGATAATAGGAGGATTAGGGGTGATTCACTTAGAGGAGCTAATGGGGTTATTAAAGAGAAAACACGAACTCATTAGCAGACGTGATTGACAGGAGAGTCAGCAGAAGAAAAATCAGGCGGGAAACTGACATCACAGCTTGTCCAGGCTTTTCCATCCTGATTCATCAACAGTAAAATTAATTATCATCTCAGATGTGACTGAGAAACTGGAAAGTTGCCAATTTTGCAATATTACAATTTTGCTGAAAAAGTGAATTTTTGTTATAAAATCAAAAATTTCACAAAATCCTGACTTTTTGACAAAAGATCAAACAAGTCTAGAAAATTGTGACTTTTTGACAAAAATTCCCATTTTTTCATTGTAAAATTGTGACTTTTGTAAATTTGCATATTTTTGTTTATGTCATAAAATCTCTAATTTCACAAAATCACTACTTTTTCATTTTAAAATCACAATTTTTGTTGTAAAATCCCAAAATTTTGCAAAATAGCGAACATCTTGGCAAAAATTCCCATTTTTTGACAAGAAATCATAAAGGTTTTTTTGTAAAAGTCGTAAAATCTTTTTTATCATAAAACTTTTTGTCATAACATATCGACTCTATGTCCTTAAATCACATGATTTTGTTGTGAAATTGCAAATTTCCCAATATTAAAATATTGTTGAAAAAATAAAAAAAACGTTTTATCATAAAATCGAAAATTTCACAAAAATCCCACCTTTTCTGACGTTAGATCACAAAATAAAAAAAAAAAAAATTACCATTTTTGGTTGTTAAATCATGACTTTTGTAGAATTGCACATTCAGATATTTTGTTCGTAAAGATCTCTCATTTTATTGTAAAATCCCGACTCTCGCAAAATTGTAACTTTTTCGCAGAAGACTTAAGATCGTGAAATAGCAGTTCAACAGTCATTCAGAAAGGGTGTTTGAAAAGTCGGAGGGCAGCGGTCCAGGCTCTTGAGCACCACCTGGAGGTCTACCTGTGCACTTGCCTGATTAGCTCCACCCACCAGCGAGCCTCCAAGAATTCGACCAATAGGAAAACAGCTGAGTCAAACCAGGAAGGGCGTCTCCCTGTGATTCTCAGTTTGTCGCTCTGTGATAATTACAGACGTTTGGGGTTATGGCGGGCGCAGAGCGACTCCAGAGTTACCTGAGATTTAAAGCAGGTGGCTGGAAATGTCCTCTTTAAAAGCAGGTGCATCAGAAAGAAAAGGCGAGCGGCTGAAGGAAAAAGAGAGAGACCTGCGGTGAGCAGATGAGGACTGACCCAGTCTGACCCACTTCTACCTGATTTATGGCTTCAGGTCCCTGAGCAGATACAGCTTTGTTCTGAGGGGGTCATAAATCTCCTGCACCTCAGAGCCGATCAGATGACCCTCCAATCCCGGGGGCCGCCCCCTCCCTCCACGGGGTCCTGTCCGCCAGCAGGAGCTGATCTCTCAACACAAAGCAGAAATCACCCGGACCACAAGCGCCGGCAGTTAATCACCTCCAGCGGACAATAGCGTGGAACGGAGCCAAGCGGGCCGGGAAGGAGACTCGGCGCTCAAACGGGACGGCTCAGGTTTACCTGCCCGCTAGCCTCGGCTCTGAGCGCACAGAAAATGAAGTTCTCACTGTTTGAAATCGGCCCCCAGGGAGGCGGGAAAAAGAGCACGGCGCTGTATAAATGTTAAAGCGCGTCTCTGAAATGAAAACACAAACATGACACAATGGCACAGTTACACGTTTTCGCCTCCGGCTGCGTTTTAACGGCTAATTATGAGCACATTAATAAAAGTCACACGAGCGGCGGGGCTGGATAATGACGTCATTTAGCTTTTACACACCGCTAATGTGGATTTAGGATAAAACAATGGAGACGTGATCACAGTTTTGACTTTCAGCTTTAATGACAGACACTTGAGGCAAACGGCCTCCGCTTTCCCTGCAGGTGGTGCGCCCACAGGAGGGTTAGCCCACAGGAGTGTGGGCCCACAGGAGGGTGCGCCCACAGCAGGGTGCGCCCACAGGAGGGTGCGCCCACAGCAGGGTTAGCCCACAGCAGGGTGCACCCACAGGAGGGTGCGCCCACAGGAGGGTGTGCCCACAGGAGGGTGCACCCACAGGAGGGTGCGCCCACAGGTGGGTGCGCCCACAGCAGGGTTAGCCCACAGGAGGGTGAGCCCACAGGAGGTTGCGCCCACAGTAGGGGGCGCCCACAGAAGGGTGTGTCCACAGGAGGGTGTGTCCACAGGAGGGTGAGCCCACAGGAGGGTGAGCCCACAGGAGGGTGCACCCACAGCAGGGTTAGCCCACAGGAGGGTGCGCCCACAGGAGGGTGTGTCCACAGGAGGGTGCGCCCACAGCAGGGTTAGCCCACAGGAGGGTGCGCCCACAGGAGGGTGTGTCCACAGGAGGGTGCGCCCACAGGAGGGTGTGCCCACAGGAGGGTGCGCCCACAGCAGGGTTAGCCCACAGGAGGGTGCGCCCACAGGAGGGTGTGCCCACAGGAGGGTGCGCCCACAGCAGGGTTAGCCCACAGGAGGGTGCGCCCACAGGAGGGTGTGTCCACAGGAGGGTGCGCCCACAGCAGGGTTAGCCCACAGGAGGGTGCGCCCACAGGAGGGTGAGCCCACAGGAGGGTGCGCCCACAGCAGGGTTAGCCCACAGGAGGGTGCGCCCACAGGAGGGTGTGTCCACAGGAGGGTGCGCCCACAGCAGGGTTAGCCCACAGGAGGGTGCGCCCACAGGAGGGTGTCTCCACAGGAGGGTGCGCCCACAGGAGGGTGTGCCCACAGGAGGGTGGGCCCACGTCATCCATTCTGGTTAATCCCAACCGGACACTCTTAAACGAGTCCCTACGCCCAGCCTGGCTCCAGGGAGGGACCCTGTCTGGGGACAATGAGCTCTCTGATTTGACTCGTTGTCTTAGGAGACCTTAGGCTGGGTTCACACTGTAAGAGTTTTACAGTCCTATAAGATGAATGTGAGCCAGACGGCTCAGCGTGAAACAATAGATCGCTGATCCACGGCATGTACGACCGAACACCCGTCAAAAACTGTGGCTTTGAAAAGAGGTGTGTTTCAGGCTGTGAACGAAGCGTCACCACAGTCACGGACACAGACAGGTTTACGGTTTAATACGATATAACTAGATAAACTAAAATGTTACTGCAACTTGATGTCCTATAATCACAACATTTTGCCGTAAAATATCGAGATATAGAAAATTCCCCAAAAGTCCCAAGATTGCAAATATTTGTTGCAAAATCTCAAATTTCAAAACTCACAACTGTGTCATAAAAAGATTTATAGAAAAAAAAAATCGCACATATAAAAAAAAATGTTTTTGTTTTTTTTTTGGTGCCAAATCAGATTTTTTTGTCTAATAAAAATAATCAACTTTACAAGGTTGTGACGTTTATACAAAAGAATCCCAAATTAACATCGTAGAGAAGAATAATTTTTGTTGGAAAAATTTCATTTAGTTTAATTTTTTTTTTTTTTTTTTACCCAATTTCCCCTCGGGGATTATTAAAGTATTTTTCATTCATTTCATTTAGCTTATTACATTTTTTGTAAAATATTGACTTTTGCAAAATATCATTTTTTTCATATAAAAGTACAACTTTTTGTCCAAAAATCACACATTTGTTATAAAATAGCAAATTTTGCAATATTACAACTTTGTTGTAAAATGTATTTTTTTCATAAAATCTCAAATTCTACAAAATGTTGAGATTAAATCATGACATTATGGAAAATAGAAATTTACAAAACTTTGACTTTTTGACAGAAAAATCCCAACTTCGTATCTTCTTTTGTAAAACTGCCTCTTTTCATACTGAATATCAGAAGTGGGAGGAGCCTGAGCACCACCTGGACGCCACCTGTGCACCTGTCTAATTGAGTCGAAACTTCACGCTCGCCGCGGTGGAGTTCGTTGTTGTGTTGGAGGGACTCAGAGTAAAGCTGTGAGATGGTTTGAGGCTCCTCCCTGGGTTAGGGGTTAGGGGTTAGGGGTAAGGGGGAGAAAGAGGGGAAGTGTTAGGGAGTTAGGGGTAGGGTTAGGGTTAGGGTTTAGGGGTTAGGGGGTTAGGGTTAGGGTTAGGGGTTAGGGTTAGGGGGTTAGGGGGTTAGGGGTTAGGGTTAGGGTTAGGGGTTAGGGATTAGGGCTCCCCTGAGGTTAGGGTTAGGTTAGGGGTTAGGGTTAGGGGTTAAGGTTAGGGTTAGGGTTAGGGTTAGGGTTAGGGGTTAGGGATTAGGGCTCCTCCCTGGGTTAGGGTTAGGGGTTAGGGTTAGGGTTAGGTTAGGGTTAGGGGTTAGGGGTTAGGGGTTAGGGGTTAAGGTTAGGGTTAGGGGTTAGGGGTTAGGGTTAGGGATTAGGGCTCCTCCCTGGGGTTAGGGTTAGGGGTAAGGGTTAGTTAGAGTTAGGGGTTAGGGGTTAAGGTTAGGGTTAGGGGTTAGGGGTTAGGGATTAGGGCTCCTCCCTGGGGTTAGGGTTAGGGGTAAGAGTTAGAGTTAGGGGTTAGGGGTTAGGGATTAGGGCTCCTCCCTGAGGTTAGGGTTAGGGGTTAGGGGTTAGGGTTAGGGTTTTAGGGGTTAGGGGTTAGGGGTTAGGGTTAGGGGTTAGGGATTAGGGCTCCTCCCTGAGGTTAGGGTTAGGGATTAGGGCTCCTCCCTGGGGTTAGGGTTAGGGGTTAAGGTTAGGGTTAGGGGTTAGGGTTAGGGTTAGGGTTAGGGTTAGGGGTTAGGGTTAGGGGTTTGGGGTTAGGGTTAGGGGTTAAGGTTAGGGTTAGGGGTTAGGGGTTAGGGTTAGGGGTTAGGGATTAGGGCTCCTCCCTGAGGTTAGGGTTAGGGATTAGGGCTCCTCCCTGGGGTTAGGGTTAGGGGTTAAGGTTAGGGTTAGAGGTTAGGGTTAGGGTTAGGGTTAGGGTTAGGGGTAAGAGTTAGGAGTTAGGGTTAGAGGTTAGGGTTAGGGTTAGGGTTAGGGGTAAGAGTTAGGAGTTAGGGTTAGGGTTAGGGTTAGGGTTAGGGGTTAGGGTTAGGGTTAGGGGTTAGGGTTAGGGGTTAGGGGTTAGGGTTGGCTCGGGGCTGTCTCAGGTCTGGCTCAGGCTGCTGCCCACCACCACCCAAACTCAAACTGGACGTTAAATCACCATGAATCCATAACCACATGGAGGCAGTTTGAGCTCGCTGGTGTTTATCGATGATGCGACTGTTGACAGAAGTAGCTCGATGAATTCACGGTTAAACCCGCTCAGATTCAGACAAAAGCCACAGAACTGACGATGGAGCTTTACGGCGCTGATGGACAACTGTAAACACACTGAGAAAGCAGTTCAAGACTTTCAAGGCAAAGAAACTGAGTAACCATCAGTGGGCAGGCCGGTTGCTGCAGTGAAGGTCTGGAGAAGCATCTCCAGACTGCAGGCCGTCGTTGACCAAACATGATTTTCATCCAAGTTATATTTACAATTATTCCACTTCGTCTTAATACTTTTGAGCCTCTAAAAATGGAGGTACTTTCTTTAAAAACATCTGTAATTCCTAAATGGTAAAAACCTCTTGAATTGAGGTTGAAGGTCTTTGATCACTTTTAGATTGTTTTGCTGTCCGGATACTTCTGGACCTGGATGGAGCCGCTTAATTTCTGCATGATCTTTTTCCTCCGGATCAAAGGTGGCAACGTGTCCAAACTCCCAGCGGCACGAGAGAGACATTTAGTAGGAAATAGGGGTGAGTATTAGCAAGGACCTAGCAATACGATATATATCATGATACTTGGTTCACGATATATCACGATATAATGCGATATTCTACCCAGTTAATATCAAAATTAAAAGCAGAGATGAAAAATCAAGTTGCTGTATATGTTCATCAGATGATATTGATCATTCAGAGGACAAATTGAGTCAAAACTACCTATTTATTGTTTATTATTAGTGTTTTCAAATGTGAAAATTAAACAATTTTCCTAAAAAATAGAAATAAGGAGCCAAAAAAATCGCCGAAAATCAATCGCGATATAGGCTTGGGTGCTATCCAAATTTTGATACCGTCAAACTTCCCTCACATTTTACCGGGGTATACGGTATTCCCGCGACTATTAAGGCGAACACACACCGCCGGCGGACGCCGCGCGTCAAAACAGCCGTCCCCATTATGTGCGCCGCCGCGGGGCTTAACGCCTGAAAAAAAGGCGAATTTACCTCGAAACAGCAGTTCAGTGCTTCAATATAAAGTTGGCTCAACTACAGTTGTTATTTATTTGTGTATTTTTTGCTTTTCGCTGTAGTTTTAACTGTTCCTGCCAAGGAAATGCTGCGAGCTGAAACGCGCTTTATAGTAAAGTGTCTGATGCCGGACGTTTCACTTCCTATAAATTCTTCAACATAAAAGTCCAACATTATTAGTTTCATTAGAAGCTTTTATTTTGAAGCAGCAAACTCAGGAAGTGTTGTTTTCATCGTCAGTACCTTAACAGGACGAGTCAAACCGAGATGAGCTGCGAGCGAACACGAATAAACGGTAAAATAAAGCAGAACACACAGCGATACAGGAGAGAAACTAAACTTTAAACCACAGAAATCATTCATTGGATTTTTTTATGACGGTATTGAAACTGATACCGCCGCTATATTTAAATACCGGAAGTATACGGTATTACCGTAATACCGCCCGAGCCTATCGCGATATATTGCCAAATCGATTTTTTTTTTCACACCCCTAGTAGGAAACGTGAAAAGCATCTAAGATGTTAAAAGGTTTTCCTTGTCTAAGACGACGGCCTGAAACTGAGCAGCAGACTGCAGCACCGCGGTGAAGTAAGATAATCTGGACGCTCACCTGCCTGGACAACTATCAGCGCTTTCCCGTGAACCGTCCTGGTCCCGGTCTCCTCCGGTCCAAACGGTCCAAACCCGGTCCAAACGGTCCGCAGGACTCGAGCGGGAGCAGATCAGAAAGTCAGCGAATGTGCACCGTAATGGCAGACAGGGTTTTTTCTCATTTCTCCATCCTTTCCTTTATCCCCTGAAGCGTCGACTCTCCTCACCACGGTAGCCCCACCAGCTTCAGCGAGCCCCGCTTCCTCATTGGTTCTCGCCGCCATCCTCTCGTCGCTCACCTCCAGCGGTTCCTCGCCGTCTCCTCGCTGACCACCTTCCCCCCTCTGGCAGCCCGCATATGAGAGAGACGCCGGGCAAAACTAATTGCAATTTAGGTCTGGAGAAGCCAGACGGGCTTCAATAATTCATGAGTTCAATTTACGGCGTGAAGGCAGAGGCGTACCTGTAGAAATAGAGCCGCAGAGTTTTGCTTCTGTTTGTGCATCTGAGGTGCGGAGGAGGAAGAAATATTAGAGTGAAGTCATCGACGGGTCTCGGATCATCTGAAACCGGTAGAAGCACCGATTTAAGCGCGTTAAAAGCTGGAATCGCTGAGCCGAGTATCAGCTGATCGTAGTGGGTCATTATTTATTAAGACATTCAGAGTCAATGCGCCGGTTTCTTAGCTGCAGGTGCACAACTGAAGTTCTCGTTGTTCTTGACAGGTGAGACTCAGGAGAACAACGTTCGGAGGACGGAGGGACGACATCCAGCAGCAGCACAACCGACGGCATCACAATCAGCCTTCAAAAAGATCTACGATTTAACTGAGCATAAAATTAACACTCTGAACAGCCCATGGAGTCCTCTGGAAGAAGTGTTAAAGTTCAAAGGAGGCAAAAAGGAAAAAAAAAAAACAAAGGAAATTTTAAGATAGACTATACTGATTAATCAAACACAGATCTGAAGCTAGAAGAACTATATTCTCAACTCAAATCTCCATTCTGTTACACAACAGTGAAGTTTCTCCTCCTCCATTACTTACTTCTGCTTGTTGATGTGAAATGCATTCTGGGATACTGAATACAAGAACACATCCATATTTTTTTTTCGACCCTTTCTTATCGAGATGCAGACTTTGGATCGAGCCTGTCCGAGCACCGTGACTGGACTGTGGTACCACTTCTATCCTCCAGGTGGCAGCACCGGTCGCGGCCCGTCGCATTTGGGTTCTTTTTTTTAGATACAACCACATCTGCCGAAACAAGCGACACGTCATTTTCCACCCTTCGAACAACCGTGGCGTACTACTGCGAGGCTGCGGACTGGACGTCACGTTGATCCAAAGTAGGGATGCACATTTTGAATTTTTTTTTATGACCGTTAACCGACGCCCTTTAACGATTATTAACCGTTAACCGATAAGTCCGGGAGGGTTGGCTACCGCGATGTTGTGCGTGTCGTCGTGGACGCATACTCTCACGGTAATGTGTCGCCGTCAGCTTGTCGCAGAGATGCCGCCGTCACTTTTGATTTATACTAGCGCGGTCTGCCACTATGTTATTCAACGCCACAACGCAAGAGCGACAATCACGAACTAGCTAAACTTACTAAACGTATCTCTTGTGTTTTTCCACTTCCTCAGCCGTCTTGGCCGTATCCAGACCCACATTCATCGCTATCTCCCTCCATGAATTACTAGAATATGTGCTGTCTTTGTAGTGTGGAGAACCAGAATCGTACAGATGTGGGTACTTCTTCATTTTTTCGATGACGCGCTCTTTTCTACGTGGATGTAGAATTAACCAATCAGAGGCCTGTTGCACCTGTTGACACGCCCCCATGAGTTGATGGAATTACTTGCTTAAAAACAAAATTGACCATGAGTAATAATCGGTTAAGTTACTGTTATCGGTTAACGCTTGAACGGTTAACCATGTGCATCCCTAATCCAAAGCAAAGAAGCTACGCATCTGTCCCTTCATGTGATGTGGTTAAAGTCACCGAAGGATCTCTGCATGGAGAAGATGGGACCAGCAAGTTTCTACTGCCAAACGGAAAAACAGCCAATCACCGCCATCCCTGCTCCACTGGATGGATCTCTTGTAGCGATGGGCATTTTATCCGATGCTCAATCGGTGCATCGATGCGAGGGTCTGTGGTAAATTGCATCGGTTGGAGTGGCGTGCATCGGATTAGAAACTGGGCTGAAACCACGATGCATCACCTTGTAAAACGCTTTGCATCGGTAAAATCCAATGTTATGTTATTATATATATTTAATATATATATATATATATATATATATTTACAATTGTTTTCATTTAATTTGCTTCCATAAGTATGGTAAACATAGCAGACGACAAACAACAAATTTATAGTTTACCGAGCCATATCATGCATTAGATTCACCTCATGCTACTAGTAGCTCCAGCGGCGCTAACAACACACAACACCCAGGCATCGGTAATTTTTTCCAAACTCCGCTGGGCGGAAACTGCCTGCGCCAAGGTAATAACTAAAGCCATCGCTTTAATTAAAAAAAAAAAAAAACTTAAAAAAAGACATTTGTCTGAAGTCTTCTGTTACGATAATGGCGAGGCTGGTGTTATTTATGTAGGTCTAATCTGTATTTTTCTATATTTTTAGTTATGACAGACCTGTTTGTGACAGGAAAGACTGTTTTATGTTTAACAAATAATCCACTGTCTCCACAGCTGGGAGTTTCAGCCTTTTGAAAGTGCTCCTGACTCTTTATCTGTTTAGTCTAAACTGTTAATGACGAGTCCTGATTCCTGACAGCTTTGAAGGCTGAGCTCCACTACTGTTAGTTTCTGTCCCTGTTTATGAAATAGTCCTACTCTTTTACCTCCTCACTGCTTAAGTAGCCTACTGTAAGTGATCTGTCTTCATTTGTTACAAGCTATCTTATGATACCGATTATGTTCTTGAAGGAACAATAATGTTTGGTTGAACTTGCACAGATTTACATTGTTATTGCATCCTGATTGCATCGTGGTAGGAAGAAAGATCGTATCGTCCTGAACTGGTAGATGCTTCATGTGACTCGTTAGTGTATCGTATCGTAGCCTACATATAGAGATGCATATCGTATCGTCGTGGTTGACACTCGTCTCGGCCTTCATCACCCACTTTTACTCTCTGCCTGGTTGGAGGCTGGTCCAGTGACATCACAGCCAGTTTCCTCTCCGTCCGATTGGTCCTGCCTCCAGGAAATCAGAGTCTAATCCAGAGGAACCGGTTTAACTCTTTGGATGGATGAGTAAAATAATTATCGCGAGGCCAGCAAAAATACAACGCCTCTGCTAAATTATTAAAATCTGATTTGAAACGGCCAGCGTGATTTAAAGTTCAGCAGCGGCAGTCTGAAGACGTAAAAACTGTTAATGAATTAGTTCATTACTGTAGGTGCCTCAGCAGAGGACAGGCATGTGATGTCATTTAGCAATGCTGAGCACGCTCCATCGCCAGCAACTGCGGATAAATGAGAAGAAAAACAAGTGGTATAACAATTAAAAACTGCAGCAACGTGCGTTGTGACTGGAACTATTTTCAGAGGCGTTCTGTGACTGAGCGAACCTCCTGTGGATGAGCGGTAATCTCCAGGAGCGCCTGTAGACCGACTGAGCACCTGTGTTGCCTGAAGTTCTGCTGATAAATTAGCGGCGTCAGTAAACAGCTTCATCTGCAGGTGCATCGACTGTGCCGCTCCGGATGTTTTTTCTTCCCCCAAGGCACCGCGTTGAAACGCTGACTTTTGAAGTTTATGTCAATCTGCCGTTTCCAGAGTTTGCGGCTCGGATCTACGGTGGTATAAATGCCAGGACCTTCGGTTAGAGGAACACTTGGAAGCAGTGATTCATTAAGTTTTCACGGTTTCCTCGTCAGAGCCTGATGACGGTGCTCTGATAACACCTGCAGACACCGTTAGGGTTGTGTATGATTAAATTAATTCATCTCAGTCTCAAAGAACTGAACCACAGACTGTATATAACTGGACGAACCCTCCATGATGTCACCTGTAGGTCTCTGAAGCCAGGTTCATTTAGGCCTACAGGGGAGACCATGTGGGCAGGAATGACTCCGCCCACCACCGGTTGGTCCAGCGTGGTGAGTAGCAGCTACTCAAGCATGAACACACAAGCTAATTAATCATTTGGAGCAGCTGTGACGATCCCTCTCCTCCCAGGAACCGTCCCAGACAGTCGTATCCGGATCAAGTGATGGGCGCAGTTCCTCGCCTCACACAGCCACTTCTAAAAATGGGCAAATGGGAGCCACGAAAAAGCCTGGCGGTCGCCCAACGTAACCCGGTGACCACGAGCTACCTATTCCAGCTTAGCTTAGCTCACGTTCAGCTCCGCCAGAGCTAACGACGGCCATCTGCTGCCAGCCGAGCCGCGGCACAGCCAGATGACTCGGGAAGAGGAGCCAACAGTGGTAGACTCTCGTCTCACCACCTCTGTCATGCAGAGGCTCCACCCACCCTGAACACGGACTGTTTGCCCCTCCTTCCTCGGGCAGGAGGCTGCAGGGCATCCAGGTGAGGACCACCAGGTGGAGCAGCAGTTTCCTCCAAGGTGCAATGACGCTGACGAGGTGCTGGCACTGCCAGGCCGCGTATCTACTGCACTTTAACTGTAGATGATGCTGTTTCCCCGCATGCTGCTGTCTTTTAGTATATTTTTAATACTGCTCGTTAATTTTTTAGTCTTTAATTCATTACAGTTGTTGGGTTCCTTTAGCTGTTTATCCTGATTGATACTGAGACACAGCATTTCCTCCACCATGTTACATGACGAATGACCAATAAAGTGTCCCTGATCCTTGCAACCATGACCCAGGCCACGACAGGGGCTACACCAGGCGCCCAGCCCACCAGCAGGGGCGCACCCGGGCCAACACACCGGTGCAGGGAGGCCCCCACCGGCGGTGGGCTCCCGAAAAACAGGGACACGCCCCAGTGGCCAGGATGTCGCTGGAGCGCATGGAGGGCAAGCACGGCCATGGGCAAAGGGGTCCGCTCCCAACCCCGGGGAACCGGGGTAGCCATCGGGGCCGCACCATGGGGCGCATCCCTGTATCCAAAAGGCCCACCACCACCGAGGCCCCCCAACGCCCACATGGGGCCCAAGCACGAAACTGCCAAATCCTCCAAGGCTGACCCAGAGCCAGTCACTGCGATAGCTCAAGTAATGACAGCTTGCCCTTAACCGTCTGGAGCCGACGGACGCGCCGGCATCCGGATCGCCACCGGCTCGTGTAGCGCAGCTCTCAGCTCTGAGCCTTGGAAGACAGAGGAGGATGCTGACGCCGCCCCAGCTGTAAGGAGGATTCAGCCAAGGAGACCAGGACCGTTATGCTCCAACAACAATAAAAGTGCTGCAGAAAACAAGGACTCTGGGAAAAAAATATAAATGGACTGACGTAGGTACAGAAGATGTTTCGCTCTTCTAATATATGTCATCGGTGTCTCTGCCAAGTCTCCAGGACGACTGGAGACGGAGTCGTATTTTGTCCGTGCCCCTTCCAGCCAAAGTCACGACCCAAGAAATGGTCCGATCCATATTTTGTAACATTCGTCTCAGTGATCCTGATGGGGATGAACAAAGTGATAGAAAGAAGGGAACGCCAGGACATGACTAACTCTTTAGAGTCGGGCCTCTGGATGACGACATCCTCAGTGCCTGCCAGGCTCATTAGCACCCGAGGAGGGAGCTGGCAGCAGCGGATGAAAGGAAAGGAAAGGACCCCTAACCCACGGCGCACCGAGACGTCACGGTGGTGCGTCAGCTTTGTGTTAAAGAGCGCCGGTCATCTTCCTGTGCCCACCGCCGCTGTCAACAATGGTGGGGAAAAAGCCAGCAAAGGCTGGAGGCAGAGCACCTGTCTCCAGGTTAGGGTTAGGGTTAGGGTTAGCTAACCCTAACCCTAAACCCTAACCTCTTAACCCTAACCCTAACCCCTAACCCCCTAACCCCTAACCCTAACCCTAACCTAACCTTAACCCTAACCCTAACCCCTAACCCCTAACCCAAACCCCTTAACCCCTAACCCTAACCCCCTAACCCTAACCCCTAACCCTAACCCTAACCTTAACCCTAAAACCCTAACCCTAACCCTTAACCCTAACCCCTAAAACCCCTAACCCTAACCTTAACCCCAACCCTAACCTTAACCCCGAACCCTAACCCCTAACCCTAACCCCTAACTCCTAACCCTAACCCTAACCCTAACCCTTATGTAACTGTTATTTTATTTTATTTTCTCTTAGTCTCCCATTCTCAGTTTTTGCTTTTATACCCTTTTAATATAGTTCTATGTGTCTCCCCTGCGGATCTGCATGGTCCTAACCGGGAACGGGACCCAGCACCCCAACAGAATTTCTCTTGGTTTTAGCTAGCTTAACATATTTTATGGAATTATTTATCTATTTATTAATTAATTTATTAATTTATTTTTAAAACTACTGGGCCCGTCCCCCTTACTAAAAGTTTCCCTATTAACCTGCTCTCTTCTCTCTGCCCAATGCTCTGCCTGGGAATTGAACCTGGTCCCCGGTGGGGAAGACCACTCCATTTTCCACTTCGCCATCTACCTCAACAGGTCAGTAGGCCAGTGCATCTAAGTTTTAAACTCAAACCAAGGACCCCAACCCCAAACCCCAACCCTAACCCTAACCCCTAACCTTAAACCTAAATGGTGTTACTCCCTACCCTAACCCCTAAAAAATAAAAAAACTAACCTAAAACTACCCTAACCCTAACCTAACCCTAAAAAAGAAACCCTAAAAAAAAAAAAAACCCTAACCCTAACCCTAACCCTAAACCCTAACCCTAAAACTAACCCCTAACCCTAACCCTAACCTAACCCAACCCTAACCCCCTAACCCCTAACCCTAACCCTAACCCTAACCCCTAACCCCCCTAACCCTAACCCTAACCCTAACCTAACCCTAACCCTAACCCCTAACCCCTAACCCTAAAACCTAACCCTAACCCTAACCCTAACCCTAACCCTAACCCTAACCCTAACCCTAACCCTAACCCTAACCCTAACCCCTAACCCTAACCCCTAACCTAACCTAACCCTAACCCTAACCCTAACCCCTAACCCCTAACCCTAACCCTAACCCTAACCCTAACCCTAACCCCTTACCCCTACCCTAACCCCTAACCCCTAACCCTAACCCCTAACCCTAACCCAGGAGGAGTGACACACCCTAAACGTCCCGGACTTGTAATGTCCCAGCGTGTCATCTTATTGTCAGCTGTAAATAGTCGTGCAAAAATAAAGGCCTTGCCTGCATTTTAGTATAAATAGTTGTCTATAACTTCATATAAATTCACCTGATGTGGCGCGTACGCCCCTCCACATGGCGTCGTCATGGATGTGTCTCTGTCGGACCAAACCGGCGGTGAACCAAACCCGCGCCGACGGTCTCAGTGTTTAAGTCTGACGAGGCGCAGCTACCGTAAGAACCTGCCTCTCTCCTTTTATTTTCCAGTCGGCGCCTCAAGGAACAAAAACTTTATGAAAAATAAATCAGGTGAGCGAGAAGCCTCCATCGCCTTCAGGTCCATCTGCAACGTCAACCTCGCTGCACCTAGTCCCTCTGATCAAAGCTGCTTCTCGCCTTCCTCAACATCTGGTGCGAAGACAAAAAAAAAAAAAAGAAAGAGGAATGGCAATGTGACACGGTTATGCAACCCATCTCAACCATCCGCCCGCCTCCTTCCTCCAAACTCAGCTTGCCTTTGGTCTTTACTTCATTGTCATTGATGCATATTTCATGAAGATATTCACGGTCTTGCTTTGATTTCGTTGGCTCCTTTATAATGCTGTCTAACGAGCCATTAGTTTCCATTATCATCTGTAATGATAAGATCATGATGTAATGATCATCTGCCCTGTAAGTATAACTAAAGTACCCGCGTGGCTCATTTTAGATGCAGCATTTCTGTCCTTTATTTTGAGATTGTTTGAAACAGCTATGACTGAACTCACATTAAAGCCACTTTGTGCAGCAACACCACTCCTGACCACAGGAGGGCAGCACATCACAAGAAGGTTCACGCGTCAGCCTCGCAGACTGGATAAAAAAAAAAAAATGGATAAATGAGCTGTGACATCACTGAGAGGCGCTTTGGAAGCCATGTTCGCAGGAGCCAACGCCCCCAGACCCCAGCTGATCTAGAAATGAGCCAATGGTAGAACGAGAGGGCCTTCAAAGGCAGCTGGGACACGCCCACATTAGGCTAATTATGCAGAAATTTGTATTTTTATAGAATTTCATGCGATAATAAACAGAGAAATTCACCCCCGTTACAGTTGTCATGGATGTGAAATTTAATTATAGAACAAAAATGTTTGGGGTTTTTTTGTACCGACTATAAGTATGAATATTTCTGCAGTAAAGTTGGACATTTTAACAAAGTCGTCAATGGAGATTTGCCCTGTTTTGGAGCCAGCACCTAGTGCTCAGTCGAGGAACTGCGGCTTTTCATCGTTCAGCGAAAGGCTACAACTCAGAAGTGGTGTGCAACATACGATCCCGACCAGGGCCGGCTCTTGGCATAGGCGATATAGGCGGCCGCCTAGGGCGCCATCTGCTGGAGGGGCGCCGCCACGCCGCCAGTCCCCCTTAAATGGACTTGCCCTGATGAGTATAAACCGTGAGATGTCTAGGCAGGTGTCACTTGATGACACCATAGATGCCTTTGCTGCCAGGAAGTCCAGACATGTGAACTTTATATATTAAAAGAAAGTTTAGTTGAAAATAACTGTTGTTACCGTTGAGTTTGTCGTTGTTCAAATGCTCAAATTAAACTGTCGTGATTGCTCAGTTGGTTGGCTTGGGGGGGGGGGGGGGGGGGGGGGCACCGGGGTGTAATCTCGCCTAGGGCACCAAATTGGGTAGAGCCGGCCCTGATCCCGACCACACAAATGCAAAGCAGACGACATTCACCCGCGATCCCTGCCGCTTCTCTCCAGGCTTAGTTTCTAAAATTCTTACCGCGACATGACCGAGGTCTCGCCAAATGAGATCTGCTGACTGCAAAGAGCCAAAATAGCAGTTTTTACCTACAGTCATGGAAAAAATTATTAGTAGAGCACCATTTTTTCTTCACTTTCTTGTTCATTTTAATACCTGGTACCACTAAACGTCATCATGTGACTAAAACAGACAGAAAAGAAAACACTGAATGCATAAAAGCAGTGTTTTTGGCAGTACAACGCCATAGCTATTGATGTAAAAACTTAAGTGATTTAGGTTATAATCAAGAAAACCATGGAAAATGGTAAGATATCAGCTCTTAAATAAAACTCTTATGAGCAATCTTTGTGGTTATCGTTATGTTTGTCCAAACAAATGTACCTTTAGTTGTACCAGACATTAAAATGAACAAGAAACTGAAGAAAACAACACTCTCAGAAAAGAAAGTACAGAACTGTACCTTTAGAGGTACAATGGCTTGTCACTGGGGCAGTACCCTCAGAAGGTACAGTTTTGTACCCTTTTGTACCTTTTGTACCCACTTGAGTACATATATGTACCTTTTGGACCATCAAAAAGGTACATATAGGTACGTTAAGGTCCAATAATTAAGCCTAGGGGGTACATTTGTGTAGATTGTACCTCAGGGGACAAAAAAGGACTCGTACTGTACCCCTATTTCTGAGAGTGAAGGGTGGCCTAATAATTTTTTCTATGACTGTATTTTGACCTGCCAGTTTCAGCCAAAATGTTTAACGCGCTTCGTTACCGGCCTTCATGTGAGATCATCGCCGCCGTGACAAGCCAACATCTAATTCCCCCCTTCATGCTCATCGTTTCTTGGCTTGACGTTTTTTACCTGCCTCAGATTTGAGCAATTGTCATTGCAAACAAACTTGGGTTGTTTACGCTGCATTTGCTGCCTGGTTTTAATTTGGATGCATTATTTAAACCTACAAAAGGTGACAACTTCCATAAATCTCCAAGTTAAATGGGATCACTTGGTGGAAAATTAAAAAAAAGAAATCTCCACTTACAGTTGGGAACATGTTTCCGCATTACGCTAGCTTCATTGTTTTTTTTTTTTTATATACATGAATGATGATCCTGAAAAGAAACCCTTCCAAATAACCATCAGCCAAACTCATAATGGCAATCCCTGTAACTTCATTAATATGTTGAGGGACTGTATTTGGCTTTTGTCCAACCGGGATGTTAATGAAGTACTTAGCTTGGAGTGAATCACCGAAGGCGCGTCCCGCCGTCGGCTTTCTGGGAGCTGGAAACGAAACCTCCACAAGGGTCGCACATGCTGGGATGCAGCGTGAAGGTTGAAGCGCTTCTCTTGTTTGTGGTTTGTAGCTCTTCTCAGATCAAGTCATGATCAAATCATCTCAGATGGGTAGAAGGTGAATCATGGGAGGAAGTGCATCCCCAACAGTTTTATCTCCTGTCATCAGGCTTGAACGTGAAATCCTCCGTCTGCCAAGGGCGCCTCTACGCCGCACGATTTCTGCAAGATCAAGACATCTCGCACTGCTCGACTTGCATTTTGCTAATCTTGGGTGCAACGTCGAGAGTGGCCCTCTTGAATCGTCGGCTGCACCCGATGTGGAGACGCGAACCGCTCTGTTGTAGCGTTGAGTTGCGCCAACGCAAATGTCGAAGAAGAATGTTGTCCGGGTCGTGGTTGGGGAAGAGACTGACTTTGGATCCTTATTTTTTCCCTTTAATGGTGCAAGGTCGCAGTATTTAATGCGTCATTTCAAAGAGCCTTTTAGCAGGCTGAAGGATTTTAGGTGGTCTTCGGTCGTCGGACCAGTTGCGGCAGCCGTCGCCAAACCGCTCTGTTATAGGATGCCGGACCGCCGACTTTGACCAGAGACCACACCAATACCAGCCAATTAAAATGCAGCTTCAAAGGACGTATTAATTACTATGACCTGACACCATTCCAAAGTAAAATAAGCATGTTGCAATATTAAGACTGCATTTTGGGGCCTTATTGTATAATGCTGGTTCATAAGTCCAAGACTTATGCTCTAGGTCCTGGCCTGTTGAGGGCCGTCGCTCTTGGCTCTACCAAATCTGCGAACGTTTTGACACGTAGGCGTCTAGAGAACTTATCCCAAGGTCCTGATGTTTTCATGTGATGTTTAAAGACGGCTGTTTCCTACTGGACATTTGTCTTTTCTGATAATCCTGCATTCTGTGATGTGAGTTTAATGGCCTGTAGATTTTGTATACAAACTGGAGAATAAACCCACTCTGCACCTCTGTCATAATCTAGTGCAGTGATTCCCAAAGTGTGGGCCGCGGCCCCCTGGTGGGCCCCCACGGTACTGCACGTGGGCCGTGAGATGTCATTAAAATTAAACAAATATGTTTTAAATCCTCGATCTTTTTAAAATGCTTTTAATGACTGTAAAATATTAACAATATGATTTAAAAACATTAAGAAGTAACAAAACAAACCAGTTAAGTGTTATTCTACCGTCAGCTTTACTTAATATGACAAGTGTCACCTTATTTGTTGACCTCTTACATTAATGTCAGAACGTAGCTTCTAGTCTGAATGTTGATCACAGTTGTGATTAAAGGTTTCGGCTGGGCCGCGGAGATTTATCACATTTTAAATTGGGCCTTGGTATTCTGAAGTTTGGGAATGGCTGGTCTAGTGCATCGTTTAACTGCCAATTAACTGCCCCACTAGAACACATTATACTGTATATACTTATAAATAAGATATACCCAAGTTTACAAATCACAGTAGTGACGTAAAAGCTGCAACAGAGCGGTTTATTGTCACGTGTTCTTTGCCTACATACCTCTACACCCGTTGGTGTCTCCGCATCAGTCGTCGCCCACAATTCAAAAGTATGGAGCCCCGTTTGGGTCATAATTCAATGAATAAATGAGTCTATTATTATGAAATATTTCCCATTATTATGAAATGCATGTTTATAATGAAATGTTTCCCATTATTATGATAATGGCTTCGTTTTTCATAAGAATGATTTGTGTGTCAATCACGGCAGAGAGGGCGGAGCCACTAATGTGACTGGCTGCTCTTTCATTCAGGCATAAGTAACAGAACAGTGAATATCGATAGTGGGCGAGAGGTGCATGTTATACTCCAGGCCAGTAGTAGGGGCAGAATGCACCTCAGTTTATGGTTAAAAGTTGACATCGACTATGAAACGTAGCGCAAAATGTACGGAAAAACTTGATTTTGGCATGATTTTCGGCATGGCGACAGGAGAAAGATCCTTTTCTGACTTACTCCGAGAGGTAGCCAACAGGCTCGATGCTAGTCCCCCACCAACTGCATGGAGAATGATCAGCCAATGAGCGTGCAGGTGAACCACTGGTCCCGCCCAATTATTATGTAAAAGCTCATTCTTGTGAAAAAGGAAGCAATTATGTAAAAGATCATTCTTAGATAAAAAAGCCTTCTGAAATATACTAATATGCATTAAACTAAGATTAAATAATAATAAAAATATATTTCATAATAATTACATTTTTCATAATAATGGGAAATATTTCATAATAATACATACAGTCATTGAAAAAATTATTAGACCACCATTTTTTTCTTCACTTTCTTGTTCATTTTAATACCTGGTACCACTAAACGTCATCATGTGACTAAAACAGACAGAAAAGAAAACACTGAATGCATAAAAGCAGTGTTTTTGGCAGTACAACGCCATAGCTATTGATGTAAAAACTTAAGTGATTTAGGTTATAATCAAGAAAACCACGGAAAATGGTAAGATATCAGCTCTTAAATAAAACTCTTATGAGCAATCTTTGTGGTTATCGTTATGTTTGTCCAAGCAAATGTACCTTTAGTTGTACCAGGCATTAAAATGAACAAGAAACTGAAGAAAACAAGGGTGGTCTAATCATTTTCTCCATGACTGTATATATATATATATATCAATATACTAGTTGACAGAACACTCTACAGACTGTACACCAGTGGTTCTCAACTGGTGGGTCATGACCCAAAAGTGGGTCGCAGACCCGTTTTCAGTGGGTCGTGGGCCTTTGCCTGGGGAAGGAAATGCTAAAATAAAAATTTTTTTTTAAAAATTCGTGTCATTCATATTTCATAATAATGAGAAATATTTCATAATAATACGCATATATTTCATAATAATGGGAAACATTTAATAATAATGGATACGTATTTCATAATAATAAACGCCTGTATTTCATAATAATAGACTAATTTATTCACTGAATTATGACCTAAACGGGGCTCCATACAAAAGGCCTCATCGTCATACAGTCGCCGCACAGACCATTCTGGACATCGAACCCGAGACTGAGCTAACTCAAATCGCACTGCGTGAGATGTTCTTAACTTCTACTACAACTGTGGTGTGTTGAGAAGCTCTTAGATCAGGGGTCCCAACTCTAGACCCAGAGGACCACCGTCCTGGATACTGTCCAGCCTCAGCACACCTAATTCAAATGAATGGGTCGTCACCAGAACCTGTAACTCCATGCTGCTAGAAGCCGTGAGCTTCCCTACAGATACGGTAACGCACCTGAAACTGCAACTTGCCTGCAAAATTGCAATGAACGTTCAGCGGAAACTACAAACGGACGAGCGATTCCTGATGCGCTCGCAGAATCAGGAAAAAGTCGGAGCTCTTAAGAGTAACTCCAACTTCACCGGCAGCTGCGCGCTTTCAAGGTGAACTCGATTAAAGTGCACACAGCTGCCCGGCGACGGCTGAGGCTGTCGTCTGCAGTGGAGGGAAGCTAAACGTGGAGCATATGGAGCTACGTAGCAGAGCTTGAGAGGCCTCTTCCTCGCTCTTAATAAACATGATATTCAAGCCTTGCATCACAGCGCTCACTGAACCAGTTAAGCACTTGACAGCGACATCAATGCATCTCTGCGTAAATGAATACACAGCCTGCATTCATTCGCACCTGGAGAGTTTCATCTCCAGCTCCCGCGCGAGTCTCGGCACCGACGCCAAAAACGCTGCAAGCGCCGTGGGGTCGAGGCCATTGTTTGACTCAACGACCGCCAGCGGGACGCGGTTTGGTCACCGCGCTGACATTCAGAGTCCTCCTCCCATTGGCTGAAGACAGACAACAGCTCAGGTCCCTGCCGTCGCCGAAGCGGCCGCCATCCTCGCGCCGCGGCCGGAGCTGGCGGGCGGCTTCACGCTCACCACCTCAGAAAAATCAACACGGCGAGGCGCCGGGGGAGTGGGAGGACGGTCAAGAGGCAGGCCGACAATTATCTGTGGCATTTGTCTAACCTTTCACAGATAAATCAAGTGAGTGGCTGCCGGGAGTACCTGAGTGGATGCTGTAGCGATCAGCATCGTTCACCGAGAGATCCGCCTCTAAAACACCGAAACGCTCATGTCCAGGATTCAACTAAACAAACTGGTTCATGCATCTACAGTCATGGAAAAATTTATTACACCACCATTTTTTCTTCACTTTCTTGTTCATTTTAATACCTGGTACCACTAAACGTCATCATGTGACTAAAACAGACAGAAAAGAAAACACTGAATGCATAAAAGCAGTGTTTTTGGCAGTACAACGCCATAGCTATTGATGTAAAAACTTAAGTGATTTAGGTTATAATCAAGAAAACCATGGAAAATGGTAAGATATCAGCTCTTAAATAAAACTCTTATGAGCAATCTTTGTGGTTATCGTTATGTTTGTCCAAACAAATGTACCTTTAGTTGTACCAGGCATTAAAATGAACAAGAAACTGAAGAAAACAAGGGTGGTCTAATCATTTTTTTCCATGACTGTATATATATATACTTTTGTTTTTGTTTTTTTTCCAAAAGATGTGTCTTGAAAAAGGGTCATCTGACAAGTGGAGTCGTCTCATATTCAGGTCAGGATGGCACGTTTCCTGCCGCAGAACATTCCAGATGTTTAGCTACACACCTCTGCCATGCGTCGTTGTCTCCGAGCAGCTTTTTCATAAACTTACAGAACGATGTCTCATGTACCATTAAAATCCAAACTGGGACGTTTCCAAAACTCTCCAACTCAGCTTCCCAGTGAAAGTTTCCAGGAATGTACCGGAACATTTTCTGCCCGTTTCCCCAGGACGGACGTTTCTCCCCCCCCCCCCGTCAACCTAAAAATGTCGTTTTTAACTGAGGCGAGGCAACAGAAATAAGCCTGGATGTAATTCCATTCAGAAAGTGTGAAGGATTAGAGCTTTTTTTAGGTTCAGCCTGAGAACACATCCTTTACAGAACAACGTCTTCTTTTAACTTGCTGCTACAGTACGGATGAACGTTAAAGCCTGACTCATTTCAGTTAAGAGTCCAGTCCCTTTTTTTTTTATTCTTTTTCAGCTGTGAAAGAGAAACATGCAGGTCCTCTGAGGGTTTCATCCAGACTTCTGCCTCATCCTCACCCTCAGAGACGGTGGTTGTTTTCCTCTTCTACAATATCTTCTATAAATCTTCTACATTTGTGGGTGTGGTCTCAGCGTACCTACATTAACCCCTGAAACCCCGACTCTGTCAGACAGGACCAAAATCGCGAGCAAGACGTGTCTGTGGACTCGTTCCTCCATCTGTGGACTCGTTCCTCCGTCTGTGGACTCGTTCCTCCAGCTGTGGACTCGCTCCTCCGTCTGTGGACGTCCTCTCCGTGTGGACTCGTTCCTCCGTCTGTGGACTCGTTCCTCCGTCTGTGGACTCGTTCCTCCATCTGTGGACTCGTTCCTCGGTCTGTGGACTCTTTCCTCTATCTGTGGACTCGTTCCTCCATCTGTGGACTCGTTCCTCCGTCTGTGGACTCGTTCCTCCATCTGTGGACTCGTTCCTCCATCTGAGGACTCGTTCCTCCGTCTGTGGACTCATTCCTCGGTCTGTGGACTCTTTCCTCTATCTGTGGACTCGTTCCTCGGTCTGTGGACTCTTTCCTCTATCTGTGGACTCGTTCCTCCATCTGTGGACTCGTTCCTCCATCTGAGGACTCGTTCCTCCGTCTGTGGACTCATTCCTCGGTCTGTGGACTCTTTCCTCTATCTGTGGACTCGTTCCTCCAGCTGTGGACTCGTTCCTCCATCTGTGGACTCGTTCCTCGGTCTGTGGACTCTTTCCTCTATCTGTGGACTCGTTCCTCCATCTGTGGACTCGTTCCTCCATCTGAGGACTTGTTCCTCCGTCTGTGGACTCATTCCTCGGTCTGTGGACTCGTTCCTCCATCTGAGGACTTGTTCCTCCGTCTGTGGACTCTTTCCTCTATCTGTGGACTCGTTCCTCCATCTGTGGACTCGTTCCTCCGTCTTTGGACTCGTTCCTCCATCTGTGGACTCGTTCCTCCATCTGAGGACTCGTTCCTCCGTCTGTGGACTCATTCCTCGGTCTGTGGACTCTTTCCTCTATCTGTGGACTCGTTCCTCCATCTGTGGACTCCTTCCTCCAGCTGTGGACTCGTTCCTCCTTCTGAGGACTCGTTCCTCCATCTGTGGACTCGTTCCTCCATCTGAGGACTCGTTCCTCCATCTGTGGACTCGTTCCTCCATCTGTGGACTCGTTCCTCCATCTGAGGACTCGTCCCTCCATCTGTGGAGTTCCTCTGTGGACTCGTTCCTCCGTCTGTGGACTCGTTCCTCCTCTGTGGACTCGTTCCTCCGTCTGTGGACTCGTTCCTCTCTGGGACTCGCTCCTCCAGCTGTGGACTCGTTCCTCGTCTGTGGACTCGTTCTCCATCTGTGGACTCGTTCCTCCATCTGAGGACTCGTTCCTCCGTCTGTGGACTCGTTCCTCCGTCTGTGGACTCGTTCCTCCGTCTGTGGACTCGTTCCTCCATCTGAGGACTCGTTCCTCCATCTGTGGACTCGTTCCTCCATCTGAGGACTCGTTCCTCCGTCTGTGGACTCGTTCCTCCGTCTGTGGACTCTTTCCTCCATCTGTGGACTCGTTCCTCCATCTGAGGACTCGTTCCTCCGTCTGTGGACTCGTTCCTCCATCTGAGGACTCGTTCCTCCGTCTGTGGACTCGTTCCTCCATCTGAGGACTCGTTCCTCCCTCTGTGGACTCGTTCCTCCGTCTGTGGACTCGTTCCTCCGTCTCTGGACTCGTTCCCCCGTCTGTGGACTCGTTCCTCCGTCTGTGAACTTGTTCCTCCATCTGTGGACTCGCTCCTCCAGCTGTGGACTCGTTCCTCCGTCTGTGGACTCGTTCCTCCATCTGTGGACTCGTTCCTCCGTCTGTGGACTCGTTCCTCCTTCTGTGGACTCGTTCCTCCGTCTGTGGACTCGTTCCTCCGTCTGTGGACTCGCTCCTCCAGCTGTGGACTCGTTCCTCCGTCTGTGGACTCGTTCCTCCATCTGTGGACTCGTTCCTCCATCTGAGGACTCGTTCCTCCGTCTGTGGACTCGTTCCTCCGTCTGTGGACTCGTTCCTCCATCTGAGGACTCGTTCCTCCATCTGTGGACTCGTTCCTCCATCTGAGGACTCGTTCCTCCGTCTGTGGACTCGTTCCTCGTCTGTGGACTCGTTTCCTGTGGACTGTGGACTCGTTCCTCCATCTGAGGACTCGTTCCTCCGTCTGTGGACTCGTTCCTCCATCTGTGGACTCGTTTCCTCCGTCTGTGGACTCGTTCCTCCATCTGAGGACTCGTTCCTCCCTCTGTGGACTCGTTCCTCGTCTGTGGACTCGTTCCTCCGTCTCTGGACTCGTTCCTCCGTCTGTGGACTCGTTCCTCCGTCTGTGGACTCGTTCCTCCATCTGAGGACTCGTTCCTCCCTCTGTGGACTCGTTCCTCCGTCTGTGGACTCGTTCCTCCATCTCTGGACTCGTTCCTCCGTCTGTGGACTCGTTCCTCCGTCTCTGGACTCGTTCCTCCATCTGTGGACTCGTTCCTCCGTCTGTGGACTCGTTCCTCCATCTGTGGACTCGCTCCTCCGCCTGTGGACTCGTTCCTCCATCTGTGGACTCGTTCCTCCGTCTGTGGACTCGCTCCTCCAGCTGTGGACTCGTTCCTCCGTCTGTGGACTCGTTCCTCCATCTGTGGACTCGCTCCTCCATCTGAGGACTCGTTCCTCCGTCTGTGGACTCGTTCCTCCATCTGTGGACTCGTTCCTCCATCTGTGGACTCATTCCTCCATCTGTGGACTCGTTCCTCCATCTGAGGACTCGTTCCTCCGTCTGTGGACTCGTTCCTCCATCTGAGGACTCGTTCCTCCGTCTGTGGACTCGTTCCTCCGTCTGTGGACTCGTTCCTCCGTCTGTGGACTCGTTCCTCCATCTGTGGACTCGTTCCTCCGTCTGTGGACTCGTTCCTCCATCTGTGGACTCGTTCCTCCATCTGTGGACTCGTCCTCGTCTGGACCGTTCCTCCGTCTGTGGACTCGTTCCTCCATCTGAGGACTCGTTCCTCGTCTGTGGACTCGTTCCTCTGTGGACTCGTTCCTCCATCTGTGGACTCGTTCCTCCATCTGTGGACTCGTTCCTCGTCTGTGGACTCGTTCCTCCGTCTGTGGACTCGTTTCCTCGTCTGTGGACTCGTTCCTCATCTGTGGACTCGTTCCTCCGTCTGTGGACTCGTTCCTCCATCTGTGGACTTGTTCCTCCATCTGTGGACTCGTTCCTCCGTCTGTGGACTCATCCCTCCATCCGTGGACTCGTTATTCCATCTGTGGACTCGTTCCTCCGTCTCTGGACTCGTTCCTCCATCTGTGGACTCGTTCCTCCGTCTGTGGACTCGTTCCTCCGTCTGTGGACTCATTCCTCCATCTGTGGACTCGTTCCTCCGTCTGTGGACTCGTTCCTCCGTCTGTGAACTTGTTCCTCCATCTGTGGACTCGTTCCTCCGTCTGTGGACTCGTTCCTCCGTCTCTGGACTCGTTCCTCCATCTATGGACTCGTTCCTCCGTCTGTGGACTCGTTCCTCCATCTGTGGACTCGCTCCTCCGCCTGTGGACTCGTTCCTCCAGCTGTGGACTCGTTCCTCCGTCTGTGGACTCGCTCCTCCAGCTGTGGACTCGTTCCTCCGTCTGTGGACTTGTTCCTCCATCTGAGGACTCGTTTCTCCATCTGTGGACTCGTTCCTCCATCTGTTCGGTCCTCCCTGGACTCCGTCTGGACTCGTTCCTCCATCTGTGGACTCGTTCCTCCGTCTGTGGACTCGTTCCTCCATCTGTGGACTCGCTCCTCCATCTGTGGACTCGTTCCTCCGTCTGTGGACTCGTTCCTCCATCTGTGGACTCGTTCCTCCATCTGTGGACTCATTCCTCCATCTGTGGACTCGTTCCTCCATCTGTGGACTCGTTCCTCATCTGTGGACTCGTTCCTCCATCTGAGGACTCGTTCCTCTGTGGACTCGTTCCTCCGTCTGTGGACTCGTTCCTCCGTCTGTGGACTCGTTCCTCCATCTGTGGACTCGTTCCTCCGTCTGTGGACTCGTTCCTCCATCTGTGGACTCGTTCCTCCATCTGTGGACTCGTTCCTCCGTCTGTGGACTCGTTCCTCCATCTGAGGACTCGTTCCTCCGTCTGTGGACTCGTTCCTCCGTCTGTGGACTCGTTCCTCCATCTGTGGACTCGTTCCTCCATCTGTGGACTCGTTCCTCCGTCTGTGGACTCGTTCCTCCGTCTGTGGACTCGTTCCTCCGTCTGTGGACTCGTTCCTCCATCTGTGGACTCGTTCCTCCGTCTGTGGACTCGTTCCTCCATCTGTGGACTCGTCCCTCCATCTCTGGACTCGTTCCTCCGTCTGTGGACTCGTTCCTCCATCTGTGGACTCGTTCCTCCGTCTGTGGACTCGTTCCTCCATCTGTGGACTCGTTCCTCCATCTGTGGACTCGCTCCTCCGTCTGTGGACTCGTTCCTCCATCTGTGGACTCGTTCCTCCGTCTGTGGACTCGTTCCTCCATCTGTGGACTCGTTCCTCCGTCTGTGGACTCGTTCCTCCATCTGTGGACTCGTTCCTCCATCTGTGGACTCGTTCCTCCGTCTGTGGACTCATTGTGGACTCGTTCCTCCGTCTGTGGACTCGTTCCTCCGTCTGTGGACTCGTTCCTCCATCTGTGGACTCGTTCCTCCGTCTGTGGACTCGTTCCTCTTCTTCTCTTCAGTCTCTGAATAGTTTCTCTCTAAACTTTCTGCTTCGTTACTGTTTCCAGCTGCAGATTTTATCATCTTCAGTTTAAATTCTGCAGCAGAGCTTTTTCTTTTACTTTAACTTCAGTAATAGTTTGAGCATCTTTCTCTTGTAACAGAGGAGCATTTGACCATTTATACTCTGAGTCGAGTAAATAAGTCGTCTACTTCATCCTCCGCTGCTTGGTGGAATAATGTCATCGAACGTCCGTGACGTGTCAGCAGGAGCGACTTTCTTTGACCAGATGAACTTCACTGTCGGGAAAATTCTGCCTCAGATGAACACGTTAGCTTCTGCGGCGGCGTCCGTGAGGCGTCCCGCTGCTAACCGTTCTACGAGGATCAAACGCGCTTCTCTGACCTCGCTAATGGAAGGCCTCGCCGCCTTTACTTGAAAATGTGACAGAAAGCGTCCGCGGCGCCGCAGCATGCACGGATCCGCTTTCATAACGACTCGCGCTCGTCTTTTTCATCTGTCAGGGAAAATGAATTCATCCCGGAGAGCGGCGGTTTCTCGGAGCGCCACGCTCGCCCCTCGGTGACCCCTAATGAGCCCGCAGCCTTCAGCCGGCGGCGGCCGAGGCCGCCTCGCTCGTAATGAGCTGCTGTCGTGCTACGGGGCCTTTCAGATGAGCCGCCGTTGGCGCCGCAGGACCCGAGCAGCTCCGGCGGATGATGCAACTCTGTGGCTACTTTAAGGACAACGCCAGCCTCTGGCGACGCCTCGCTGTTACAGTTGGACTTCAGCGGCGTGACGCTGCGTCTTTTCTGATGTTAAATTCACATGTTTTTATGACGTGGGTGATGCAGTCTGGAGAGAAGCTGCAGACTCGGTAAACAAGAGGCGCTGAAACGCTCAGACGTGTTGCTTTATTCTCACAGCTGCTCTTCTATCGACAAGCGTATAAGTGAACAAAGGCAACACTTATATTATTTATCATTTCACTTTAACCTCGTAACACTGAATATATCACGTACGATACATGGATTTCTGAGTCTCATGTCCTCCCCTGAGATAAAAACATTCATGAAAAAGATATTTTCTAAAGCTAAGAAAAAAAAAACACTGCTGTAATCAGCACTTTAACCATAATTGCTCCATGTATCAAAAATCATGAATAGAAATGGTTATTAAAACATTTCTTTGGTATGTTTTTTGAAGGTCCAATAAATTCTTCAAATTACAAAAGAAGGAAGAATTTTTCATGTATTATTAAATATTTCAGGCTTTAAAGGGCTAAATGCAATTTAAAATATGGATCCAATTTCACTTAAAGGATTTTACTTCAAAATATTTGGAAGGAGGTTTTGTTTAAAGCCACCCTATGTAGTAATGCCACTGACCTGTTGTACAGGTGAGTTTGGAAGGTCTGACATGTAAAAATGAGAATGTTTGATGTTGAAATTTACTGTCGATAAAGGCCGCTCACACCAAAAAATTAGAAGAATAAAATTTAAAAATTAGCAGCGTTGCAGTTACACAGATTCTGCAGTTTTATGACAAAATAGTGATTTTACAACACAATTGGCAACGTTAACTTAAAAAGATGATTTTGCGAAATTTGTAATTTCACAAAAAATTTGCAATTTTAGGACATAAACTTGTAAACTTGAAAACTAAAAAAAGCTGCGATTTTGAGAAATTTGTGATTTTATGACAAAATGTTGAGAATGTAGGACATAAAGTCATGCAAAAACAATTTTACAACATAAAGTTGTACTTTTGTCCAAAAGCTATAAATTTGCAGATTAAAGATTTTATGGCAAAAATGTAGCTTTTTAAAGCAAAAGATTGTGATTTAGTGAAGTTCACGATTTTTAAGCATAAATTCTTAGTTTTGGAGCAACATTCTTGACAAAATGTTGCTGGTTATACAGATTTATCAGTTTTATGACATAAATATTGTAATGTCAAGTTAAAAAGTTGCAATTTTTTTAAATTTGTGACTATACAGCAACAATGTGCACTTTTAGGACTCAAAGTCGTAATTTCAGGTCAAAAAGCTGAGATGTTGTGAAAATCGAGGTTTTAAGATAGAAAGTTGTAATACGATGATAAAAAGTCGAGTTTTTGATAAATTTGTATATTTTATGACAAAATGCCACAATTGTAGGACAAAACGCTTGCAAGATATCCAAAATTATCCAAAATTTTTAAAGTCATATCATTTGTAGGAAAAAACAATTTTGCTGAATTCAAGATTTGAATTTTTTTTTAGCTTTTTACATGAAAAAGTTGTTATATAGAAATGTTTATGATTTTAAAGCAAAAATTCTTGATTTGAACACATTTATTTAACAGATTTTAAATCTGTAATTTTACTACAGAAAGTTACGATGTTAAATTTTTAAAAATCGCAGTTTTGCAAAATTTTTTATTTTTGTGGCAAAATGTCAATTACTTCCCAAAAAAAAATGAGGATTTAAAATAAAAAATGTAAACTATGATTGTAGAAATAAATTACTTAATCAAAAACACGTAGTATTGTTGTTATATTATATTATATTATAGACTGAAAATGTAATCACAATCCTTGAAATTGTTTAATGATTTTAAATTTTTTTCCATTTTTTATGATGGATTATTGAATGCCACAAGTACAGAAACTCAACCGTTAAACCCTTACAGTAACATTATATCGACAACAGAAATAAACTACTTATTTCCCTTAATTAAGAAAAAAACTAGTGAACCATCAGACTGGTGTCAGACTCCGCCCCCTCCTGGGAGAACTTGGTAACTGAACCATCAGCAACAGTAAACTCTGGTGAGTTATCATGTGGCAGGTGGAAGTACAGGTGACCTGAGCTGCATCTTAACTGCAGCGACGCAGGAGGAAGAAGTCGCTGGTATTTTCTGTTATCACTATTTTCCGCGCCGCTTCATTTATATCCTTCTGATGACATTTTGCGGGTCGAAGACAGAACTGACTTTTAGTTTTCCAACCAGACACTTCCAGCTGTCAGACAGCTGTTGAACTCAGATGAGAAGGGACCAGTAATGCATCTCCATCCACATGACACCACCAGGATCAGGTATCTCACTTCCATCCATCCCCAGAAGATCCAGAACACGTTCATGAACCAGTGGAAACAGCTGAAATCGCCACTGGATAAATAAATATATTTACATTTAATATCTTTTCTGCAGACTGATCATATGTCGTCTTAGTCGTAGACGTAGATTCAAATAAATCCAGTCTTTGGCTGGATACCAACCAGTGTATTTAGCACCTGGAACCAGTTTAAATCTACCTGCCAGATAGGAACCATTCATGTGACGTCACCAGCAAAATCAAAGATGGGCATAACTTTGTTGTGTGTGTGTGTGTGTGTGTGTGTGTGTGTGTGTGTGTGTGTGGTATATCTTCACATCTCATCGATGCAATAAGTGTGTATTTATTTTAACATTTTAAAGCCACACAGACCACCGGACCGGAGTCCAAACTTTGTTCAGGTCTCTCCGACAGCAGGGACGGAGGAGAACTGGACCGACTAGGATCAGATAAATAACCAACTGAACCGGACTTTTTATATTTAAAGAAAAAAAATCTGTTTTGAATTAACTGAGTATTAACATACAGCACGTCATTTTCACAGAGCACAGTTTTGAGCACCTCATTATAAATATTACATCTGGCCGATCCGCGAGCGTTTTTGTCCGGATAATAAACGGCACCGACGCGTCTGCGCGTCTCCGCGGTGCCGCTGGGCGGGACGGAGACTGGATGCTCGCGCTCTCAGTGTGACTTCGGCCTGTGGCAATGTTGATTTTATCAGACACGCAGCCCCCCCCACCCCCCCCCCCCACGCCGAGCGGAGAGCGAGGCTGCACAAAGTTGCGCCAGGGTCTCCATCCGGATGCGCAGAACCCGGTGAGAACCGGGAACCCGCGCCGGGACAGTTTATTAGTCAAACCACGTGTTTTTTTTTTTCCTTTTCTTTTTAAACCTGCGAGTCCCCCCCCCCCCCCCCTTTCTGTCTGCTCCGCCAGCATCACTTTAAATAAAAAAAACATCCAGCATCCCACAAACATCTGCACTCACCTCCACATCTGCAGACGCCGCGAGGCTCCCCGGGAGTCAGTGGAGATCAGGAGATAACCCCCCCTCACCCCCCCCTCTGAATCTATTCCTCCTCTTTTCTGTGTCTCTTCTTGGTCAGACTGAAGCGGCTCCGGAATCAAACAGCTGATGCGAGGCGTCCGCGGCCGACCCTCCTCCTCCTCCTCCTCCTCCTCCTCCTCCTCTCTGCGTTCCCGTTTATTCGTCGCCGTCAGCCGTCACCCCGACGGGAAACTTTGCGGTGACCGCGGAGCATCTCGGGCTGCGGGGAGCTTCCTCCGCGTCTCCTCGGTGCCGTCCGTGGCTGCTGCCGCCGCTGCGCTCCGGTCCGGTCTGCTCGCTGCTCCGCTCCTCCCGGCAGCGGGCGGGCGGGAGGGCGGTGCGACGGCGGGGTTGGTGCGCTCCAGCGGTGCATGCGTGGCACGAGCGCGCCGCGATTCACCTGTCATCACGAGACGGAGCACATCCTGTTTACGACGCAGAGCCAGACGAGACCCTGAGAGGCAGGGGTGTTCTGAAGATTTTAGGGGGTTTCTGGCCCCCTTAATCAATCAATCAATCAATCAATCAATCAATCAATCAATCAATCAATCAATCAATCAATCAATCAATCAATCAATCAATCAATCAGTCTTTATTTTGAAAGCACTTTGCATACAATCAAAGTTTGCTGACATTTTCAGGTGGTCCTCGGGCCAAAAGAAAAGGTCTAACTTAATGACACTTATTTACAATTTAATATCATATAATGATATAATATAATGTAACTGCAACTTTGTCCTGTAATCACAACATTTTCTTGTAAAGTTGCGAGTTTAAAACTGAATATTAGCTTCACCTAAATGTGTAAAATTCAACCTTTTGACATGAGGTTATCATTTTAGTTTCAAGATTATACAACTTTTCACAGTATCATAACTTAGTTGTAAAAAGCAAATATTTTTCTGTAAAATTTTGCAAAAAATCACAATTTTATGTTGAAAAAAACAATCACGAAATTTAAAAACATTGCAACTTTTGTTGAAAAACATGATTTTGTTGTAAAATTACAACTTTTTTATAGTATTTATTTGTTGTAAAATTTTTAAAAAGCTAAATTTTTTCTGTAAAATTTAGCAAAAAATCAATTTTATGTTAAAAAATATCATGAAATTTAAAAAAAATTGCAACTTTTGTTGAAGTACATGGTTTTGTTGTAAAATTATAACTTTTTAATAGTATTTATTTGTCTTAAAAATTTAATAAAGCAACTTTTTGACATAAGACTTTACAATTTTGCAGTTTTGTTGTAAAAAAAATACTTTCGTCATAAAATTTCAAATAAAAAAAAAAATCACAACTTCTTTTAAAAAAATACATTTCAATAATCTCAATTTTTGCAAAATCTTAACTTTTTGACATGAAATCACAGTTCTGTGTTGTAAAAATTCTGAAAAAAGAAAACTGCACCTTTTGTGGAGTTACGCATTTTCGTTGTGAAAATCTCAAATTTTTGGTTTAAAATTGCAACTCTTTAAAAGTTGTGATTTTTAACTTACATTATATGGTTGTAAAATAGCAACTTATTGACATAAAATTTAGATTTTTATTCAAAATGTAAAAAATTTCAAACTGATGTCAAATCAAATTAGCTGTTAGTCTGGTTAGGTGTTGGTCTGGTTTGCTGTTAGTCTGGTGAAGTGTCGGTCTGGTTACTTGTTGGTCTGGTTAGCTGTTGGTCTGGTTAGCTGTTGGTCTGGTTAGCTGTTAGTCTGGTGAGGTGTTGGTCTGGTTAGCTGTTGGTCTGGTTAGCTGTTAGTCTGGTTAGGTGTTAGTCTGGTTCGTGTTTGGTTGGTCTGGGTGTTGGTCTGGTTAGCTGTTGGTCTGGTTAGGTGTTAGTCTGGTTAGCTGTTGGTCTGGTTAGGTGTTGGTCTGGTTAGCTGTTGCTCTGATTAGCTGTTAGTCTGGTTAGGTGTTGGTCTGGTTAGCTGTTGGTCTGATTAGCTGTCGGTCTGGTTAGTTGTTGGTCTGGTTAGCTGTTGGTCTGGTTAGTTGTTGGTCTGATTAGGTGTTGGTCTGGTTTGCTGTTAGTCTGGTGAAGTGTCGGTCTGGTTACTTGTTGGTCTGGTTAGCTGTTGGTCTGGTTAGCTGTTGGTCTGGTAAGCTGTTAGTCTGGTTAGGTGTTAGTCTGGTTCTGTGTTGGTCTGGTTAGGTGTTGGTCTGGTTAGCTGTTGGTCTGATTAGCTGTCGGTCTGGTTAGTTGTTGGTCTGGTTAGCTGTTGGTCTGGTTAGTTGTTGGTCTGATTAGGTGTTGGTCTGGTTTGCTGTTAGTCTGGTTAGCTGTTGGTCTGGTTAGCTGTTAGTCTGGTTAGGTGTTAGTCTGGTTCGGTGTTGGTCTGGTTAGTGTTGTTGTCTGGTTAGCTGTTGGTCTGGTTAGGTGTTAGTCTGGTTAGCTGTTAGTCTGGTTAGGTGTTGGTCTGGTTAGCTGTTGGTCTGTTAGCTGGTGGTCTGGTTAGTTGTTGGTCTGTTAGCTGTTGGTCTGTTAGTTGTTGTCTGGTTAGTGTTGTTGGTTTGTTGGTTGGTCTGTTAGTCTGGTGAAGTGTCGGTCTGGTTACTTGTTGGTCTGGTTAGCTGTTGGTCTGGTTAGCTGTTGGTCTGGTTAGCTGTTAGTCTGGTTAGGTGTTAGTCTGGTTCGGTGTTGGTCTGGTTAGGTGTTGGTCTGGTTAGCTGTTGGTCTGGTTAGGTGTTAGTCTGGTTAGCTGTTAGTCTGGTTAGGTGTTAGTCTGGTTAGGTGTTGGTCTGGTTAGCTGTTGGTCTGGTGAGCTGTTGGTCTGCTTAGCTGTCGGTCTGGTTAGTTGTTGGTCTGGTTAGCTGTTGGTCTGATTAGCTGTTAGTCTGGTTAGGTGTTGGTCTGGTGAGGTGTTAGTCTGGTTAGGTGTTAGTCTGGTGAGGTGTTGGTCTGGTTAGTTGTTGGTCTGATTAGGTGTTAGTCTGGTTAGGTGTTGGTCTGGTTAGCTGTTGTTCTGATTAGATGTCGGTCTGGTTAGTTGTTGGTCTGGTTAGCTGTTGGTCTGGTTAGTTGTTGGTCTGGTTAGCTGTTGGTCTGGTCACTTGTTGGTCTGATTAGCTGTTGGTCTGGTTAGCTGTTAGTCTGATTAGCTGTTAGTCTGGTTAGGTGTTAGTCTGGTTAGGTGTTAGTCTGGTTCAGTGTTGGTCCGGTTAGGTGTTGGTCTGGTTAGCTGTTGGTCTGGTTAGCTGTTGGTCTGATTAGGTGTTAGTCTGGTTAGCATTTAGTCTGGTTAGTTGTTAGTCTGGTGATGTGTTGGTCTGGTAAGGTTTTGAACTGGTGAGGTTAGGTTTAGGGTTAGCTTGTTAGTTGGAGCCGTTCTGTTCAATCTTCTACATTTAAACAAAATTAATTCAGACTAAATGGAGGTTTGTGGGACTGAATAGTTTCATCTCATGGAGCATTTTAAAGGAGTTTGTCGTTTTTCCGTCCTGTTGAAGGGGAGATAACCGGGAGAAGGAAATTGAAGCAACCTTCATTTTGACAGGGAGCCTCTTCGAAGCCTCAGGAAGCCCAGATCAGGAAGTGACGTCCTCAACAAATGGTTCATTTGCCTTTTATTTCCCTTCATAACACTTCTGTTGTTTTTATCTCAGGGAGGCCAACTGTTACTGATAAAAACAGGAAATTATTAAATCCAGTAAAGGGGGTGGGGTGGAACAGAGGCAGGAAAGACAGTTTTACATTTCTGATTTTCAGTTTAATCGATTCTTTATTTATTCAGAAATACTGTATTTTGTTCTGCTGCTGTTTTGCAGATGTCTTATATTAATCCCATTACATCTTCCACAGGATTTAAGGGTATAAGTTGCAGCCACGTGCTGCTAACCATCGGCGCTTGACAGGTGGGTGTTATCACAATGCCAAGAGGGAAAGATATCAGCGACGGTTGTAGAGAAGCTGAAGGCCGAGGTTCTGCAGCATGGACGTTGAACTCTTGCCCCTCCGTCCAATTATATCAGGCCCTCAAGGACATGCAGAGATATTGCAACACAATCATTCGCTGACATTCACAGACAAGGACACGTCTCAACATGCTCCTTGGTTTTGTTTCCCGCGCGATGACGGCTCAAGTTAAGCTGTATTCTGCAGGGGCTTTGTGTTTGAGTCACGGATTTGGACCAAATATGTCCAAGTAAAGTTAAATTTATGAAGAGGAAAGGCATTTTAAAGGTAGAAGAGAAGCAAAAGCATACTTCTGCCTCGTGGAGACCAGCTGGTATTTTTAAATAATGTGAAGGCCAATTTGACCATCGAGTAACAGTTAATTGATGAGACAATTATGAAAATATGACTTTAAAAGCATTAATTGCATTCAAATGGTCTTTTAGCTGCTGTGCAGTTAAACCGGCGCTTTGACTGCAACCATAATGCTGATGTGACCCAGGATGAAACAGAGTCTGACACCCCAGTTCTACGGAGAGAAGGATTACTCACAAGTGTAAAACATTCAAGACAGCTGTTAGTCTTCCCACCAGGGGACGACCCAGCAAATTTACCCCAAGGCCAAAACTGTAGAAATGCTCAGAGAAATATTTTTTAAAAACCCAAGAGCTGCATCTCAGCGCTCACAGGCCTCACCGAGCATGTTAAATGTTAAAGACCATGACAGCACAATTAGAAGACTGAATGAATATGGCTCGTTTTGGACGGGTTTCCAGGGGAAAACCTCTTCTGTCTAAACGAGAACATGGAAGCACGACTGACGGCTCACAAAGCTGCATCTGAACGAACCAGCAGACCTCTGGACCAACGTCCTCTGGACGGATGAGAGTTGTTTGGCCCTAATGTGGAGTCAGACAGCTGTCAAAGACAAGCTTTATCTGTGGAACAGAGGGCACATCGAACTTCCTTAAACTGCTTATCAGTTGGTAGCACGATGGACTGCTGGACCACCTGGTCACTAGGGATGGGAACCGATTCCGATTCCATTATCGATATTGTTTAACGATTCGATTCTTTATCGATTCTCTTATCAATTCTAATTTGGGGAAAAAGGAGAACAAACAGTTTTATGAGCATCAATTTATTTCACTTAGAAGTCACGACCTTACAACTCAACAGCGAGGTCAAAAGAGGCCCAAAGCCTGGATAACGTGTTAACTGTTGTAATATGTAACTGTGCAAATACACAAGAATGTGTAACATTTTACTAACAGATTTTTACTAATAGAAATGAAAAAAATCTCCCTTTTAAAAGGATATATGAGCTCACTAAGCACTCAAAAATAATAATAAAGAAAGATAAATACTATCAAATACAACGGAACAGTTCATAGTACAAATCTGCAAATACTATGAAGAATTAACAATTCTTTAGCAGTAAAATAATCATGTCTTCCAGCCTCTGAACCAGCCAGACTCTCTCTCTCGTCACGGTCATCTTCTAAATGTAACGCAGAAGGCATTCGTTTAATAGCATAGCGCTAATGTTATAGCGTGTTTTACAAAGAAGCACATAGGCAGCGGGATAGCTACTAACCAGAGTTACCAGAGGTGATCTTAGCTTGGCTACTGCTGCTGGGTTGAGATCCATCAGTCCGAAGCGTCAAAAACACGACACTCGTTAGCATGTTGTGTGTTCAAATGTTTCTGCGTGTTAGCCGTGTTCCCTCCCGACGCTGTTATCTCCACTTTACAATGACTGCTAGTTGCCTTGTTGCCATCTTTCTTTGGTGAAGTGAAGCCAAACTTTGGAGCGTTTGAACCTGGTGGGCGCCATTGTTGTTTACAACTCCAATGCTAACGTGCTAAACCGATGTAACTTAATCACGTAAGTGCTTTCTGGAATTGACTTTGCGTAACTTGCGTAAATTACGTGAGATTTGTGCTGGTTGGAATCGATAAGAGAATCGCTGGATAAACTACCAAACGATTCTATGGAATTGAAACACACGGAACCGGTTCTCTACAGGAACTGGTTCTCTACAGGAACCGGTTCTCTACAGGAACTGGTTCTCTACAGGAACCGGTTCTCTACAGGAACCAGTTCTCTACAGGAACCGGTTCCTGTAGAGAACCGGTTCTCTACAGGAACCGGTTCTCGATTTCCAACCCTACTGGTCACGCAGCAATGATTTATGCTTCTGCGTAGCAGGTATGCCTGTATGCCACACAAGGGCCCAAGGCCGCCTTTAGCATTCATATTTTTGCGTTGTTGTTTTTGCGTCGCTCTGTAAGTGCAACACCAACCACCAGGTGGCAGCGCGGCTTCTTTTCTGCAGCACCACTCACTGACCTTTGTGTTCAAGATAAGAAAATCCACATCTCATATATTCTTCGTTGTATCTGTGTTTCACCTGCTCAACATATGGAAACAAACTTTACAGGTCTTTTTCTATGGTGTGAACTGGCAGGTGTCAACTCACATTACAGGACATTATCGCCATCTACTGTTAAGGAGTATGAATGACACGCATTTTTTTTAAATTTTTTTTATTTTAGCATTTCCTTCCCCAGGCAAAGGCCCACGACCCACTGAAAACGGGTCTGCGACCCACTTTTGGGTCATGACCCACCAGTTGAGAACCACTGGTGTACAGTCTGTAGAGTGTTCTGTCAACTAGTATATTGATATTTATATATATACAGTCATGGCAAAAATGATTAGACCACCCTTGTTTTCTTCAGTTTCTTGTTCATTTTAATGCCTGGTACAACTAAAGGTACATTTGTTTGGACAAACATAACGATAACCACAAAGATTGCTCATAAGAGTTTTATTTAAGAGCTGATATCTTACCATTTTCCACGGTTTTCTTGATTTTAACCTAAATCACTTAAGTTTTTACATCAATAGCTATGGCGTTGTACTGCCAAAAACACTGCTTTTATGCATTCAGTGTTTTCTTTTCTGTCTGTTTTAGTCACATGATGACGTTTAGTGGTACCAGCTATTAAAATGAACAAGAAAGTGAAGAAAAAATGGTGGTCTAATAATTTTTTCCATGACTGTATATATGTATATATATATATATATATATATAGCGGCATATAGCGGTTAGCGCAAGTAAGATCGTGGGTTTAGGGAGGTGGAAAATCGCGTTTGTTGCGGGGGAACGCCCCTCCCGCTACCCGCTATCCCTTAATAGCAGCTTTAGGAGGTTTGGCGGAAGATCAGGCCCTATATCTCTCAGCTGGCCTGGAAGCGCCCCGGGAGGTCTGGGCCTCTCTGCTGAAGCTGCAACCCGACTCCGGAGCGAGCGGGAGCTAATGGATGGATGGATGGATGGATGGATGGATGGATGGATGGATGGATGGATGGATGGATGGACGGACGGATACAAACTCGTCACCAAAACTACCAAGAGGACATCTGATGAAAAAAAAGATTCAACAATCCCACAACCGTTCCACTGTTGAGCACAACCCGGCGACACATTTGACGCTACCACTGTCTAAAACATGGCGTATTTTCACATAAATCTCTGAAACTACTTTACTCAGACTTTCAGAAATAATTCTCCAGTAAAATCTGACTTTAATGTGCCGAAACGAAGTCGCAGACACTCACGAGAGACGAAAGATGAGAAGTTTCATCCCATCTCTAATTGTGCCAGGTGGGCTTTGTACACTCGTGACTGGGAAATGACGGCGAGAACGGCGGCAGATAGCGGGCCGCGCCCGCCACCGCTGAGGTCATACTGGGGATGAACGTTCGCATGCATATTCATATCCTAATCAGAAAAACCTCAGCATACATAATTAAGCTGAGTACTTCAGACGTTATTATGGAAGGAGACGTTAAGTAGCATATCCTGGGCAACACGAGCGCATCCCCGTGCACGCTCGTGATGGGAGCTTACACCAGATGGGGAATGGTGTTTTTATCCCCAGAAACGGAAACGTTGAGCCGCCTGAATAATCTCCGGATGTAAACGTGCATAAAAAAACGCCCTCGTTAAAGCGCCGAGCATGGCGTCGCTGTTGATACGATCACATTTCCGGCGCTGATGAACTGCTGCGCTAATCGGGCGTTTTTTCCCGCTCAACACGTTCCAATAAACGTGCTGTCATAAATCACATCGGGGACCTTAACCTGATCACGGCGCGGGCCCGAATATTTGAGAGTTCATTCATTTATTCATCATCCCTTTCATTCCCGGCAGACCACGCTTTAATACATTTTTGGTCCTAATTTACCCGCCATAAAGTCTCCGTCAGGAAGAGACGACGACTTCAGCTGGCGGTATAAGTTACAGCACGATACGCCTCCAAAGGAAAGAAAAAGACGTTTCAAGGATGAAACATTTATAGCATATGAGATTAAAACAAGGACATATAAAAATATAACTCTTTTTGATACTGTAAATGCAGCAATACTGTAAATGCGAGCTCAGTGCTATTTATAGCGCAGCTCAGCTGTTTCCCCGACTCCTCGGAGAGCCGAGACGAAGGCTTCCTTTCCTGAGGTGCAGCTTTTTTTCTGGAATGATCTCTGGTCGGAGCTCAGAGGACTCCGGATAAATCGGAGTGACAATTAATGGAGTGACACATCTTGACACGTCAGACCTCCAAACGGTCACTAATGAGTCAGAGCGGCCGGTCCAGAAATAACCGCCAACAGGGCGGCTGAATTCCCATGTCAGCTCAGTTTTGCACCCTGAGCGAGAAAAGTATCCTTAGGCCAAAGAAGTTAAAAAAAATAAAGATAAAAAAATGCAACCTAAACAACCAAATGGGTCTAACGTGTCTAACGTAGGTACAAGCAGCAGGACGCATGGAAACAAAACAATAAAATAAAAAAAATCTCCCTGATTGCAAATATTTTGCAGGAAGTCAACGGCCATCTAATTTATTTTCTGGCGGCTGAAGAGTCGTTTATTTCACAACAGCAGAAGAAGAACTCCCTGTTCTCTGATTGGTTGAACCGCTGGAGGCTTGTCAGTGGGCGGAGCTGATGGCTTGTCGACTGCAACTCCCAGGGGTCACCACTTCAGCTGGAGGAGGCGTGTTGGGTAGAGATCTTCAGAACAACCCGACTACCCGAAAACCCGAGGTTCAGACCCGACCCGAATCGGGTCTCGGGTCCATTCAAAAGACGTGACTTCGGGTTCGGGTCTGAATCGGTACAGTTAGTTTGGGTCCGGTCGGTGCTCTCTGACAGGCTGGGTCCACGTTTACTCCAGAGAGGTAAAGATACTAGCGGTGGCAGCCAATGTCAGGACTCGGGGCAGTTTAATTACTTATTCATTAACGTGGCGTGTTTGTCATGAAACAACCGTGTTGCCGTAGCGTGTTATTAGCGTGTTATTAGCTGTTTTCCCGGCAGCTGTAAAGCACAACGGATCACCAACATGACAACGTTGGATGAGAAAATATGTTCATGAGACGCCTGACCGGTGTAGGCTATTAGCGTTAGCAGTTGCTACCAGTAGCATCTGTATCCACAAAGAAAATAACGACGTGGATTTATTGTTGTTTACATCACGTAGCCTATGTAGCAACTGAACCGGTAGAAGAAGACAACTTTAGGTAAGAAAATCAAGTTTTATTCAACGCTAGACAACTTTAACATGAGCAACTATTGGCTGGATTGTCTTGGTACTATTCGGGTATCTCGGTTCGTTTGGAAACTAAAGACTGGGGTCGGGTCGGTTCCGGGTCCAATATTGCGGGTCCATTCGGGTTCGGATTTATGATAATAGCTCCGGTTGGGTCGGTTTTGGGTTGAATTTTCACGGGTCCATTCAGGTTCGGGTCCATGAAAGTGGACCCGTGAAGACCTCTGTTGTTGGGTGAACCCGGTGGTGCCGCAGGTTTCTGAGCTTTGTAGTTACGATCGTCAATCGCTGACAGTTCAAATAAATGCATGTGCACTTTCAGCACGTCCTGAATCTTAAACGTGCTTTCTGAAGCAGGACAACAATACAACCTGTGAGAACAGTAATGAACAGATTATATATATATATATAAACAACGATCCTGCACCGTAACAAACACACTGCCCAGGTGCATGCTGGGAAACTACACCATAAGGTTAAAGAGTAGCCAATGAGCTGCTAGTTCACTGGTGACTGTGACAGCTGGAGAAACAAAGTAAAGACCAGTTACAGAGTTTGATTCCTTGGTTACGGATGCTGAGTTTTGCTTCTTTGATTCTCAGTTTTGGTTCTCAGATTTTCTAACTTTTTTGGAGCCGATTAACGCTGTGAGGCAAGAAACATCTGGAACAAGCGCTGCTACAGCTGAAACAACGAGCCGGCAAGCAGCCAAGGTTATTATTGTTAACGAAAACGAATGAAATAACGAAAACTAGAATCGAAAAAACATTTTCGTTAACTGAAATAAAATAAAAACTAGTTGTTTAAAAAAAACAATAACTAACTAAAACTGTATTATGTGTTTATAAAACGAACTAAAATTAACTATAATAATGTCAAGAACGTCCTTCGTTTTCATATTTGTAATTTTTTTTCTCATAAATGTTTGAAATCTATTAACTTCGCTCCGCCGTACAACAACAACCAGAAAAAAAAAAAAGTGATCAGCAGTGATGGCTGCGGCAAAAGTTGGGAGCTAGCGTCTCAGTCCTATTTGGGATTTCTTTGACTATGACTGCGTTAACGATAAAAATAAGTGTCTTGTTGTAGAAGCAGGTGATACAATGTGTGGAATACTTCTGAAGGAGAAAAAAACCACGAATCTGAAAGTCCATTTAAAAAGCTCACACAAGAAGGCTAACCAAGACTAGCTGGATAAGCTAGCCTAAGCTAGCCCCCTGGAAAGAAGGCTAACCAAGACTAGCTGGATAAGCTAGCCTAAGCTAGCCCCCTGGAAAGAAGGCTAACCAAGACTAGCTGGATAAGCTAGCCTAAGCTACCCCCCTGGAAAGAGAAGCTAACCAAGACTAGCTGGATAAACTAGCCTAAGCTAGCCCCCTGGAAAGAAGGCTAACCAAGACTACCTGGATAAGCTAGCCTAAGCTAGCCCCCTGTAAAGAAGGCTAACCAAGACTAGCTGGATAAGCTAGCCTAAGCTAGCCCCCTGAAAAGAAGGCTAACCAAGACTAGCTGGATAAGCTAGCCTAAGCTAGCCCCCTGGAAAAAAGGCTAACCAAGACTAGCTGGATAAGCTAGCCTAAGCTAGCCCCCTGGAAAGAGAAGCTACAGCTGCAGGCCAGTCAGCGTTGGGAAGGAACAGGATAAAACAGTAACTATAATGGACTGTTTCCATGGAGACCAGATAGCTGCTGGTCAGTAAATACGCAGGAACACCACAAGCGGGAAGACGCATTGATAAATATGTTTATTGAGACCAGAATGTAAACACGACTATGTGATTCTATAGCCTTCAAAAAGTTCAGTGCTTCACTCCAACCAAAATTACAACCCTAATTTACAAAATAAAACTAAAACTAACACTGAAACTAATAAAAACTAAACTAAAACTAAGCATTTCAAAACAAGAATGAATAAAAACTAGCAAAACTGCTCTAAAAACAAATTAAAACTAACTGAATTTGAATAACTCTATAAACTTTATTTATAACCCTGCACGCAGCCATTTGATTGGCCGGCTCCGCCGTATATTTGATGCTTTAAATAATTGTACCTGATGTGATACAGGGACAGATGGACAGATTCAGTCAGAATGGATCTAAGATGACGCTAGTTTAACGGTAATGTACTTTGTGCTTCCCGCCAATCTTCTTCGTTCCGCCCGTTTTCCCATTTCCGTTTTTACTCCCATCAAGATTGGCGTCCACAATCGGTCCAGAAAGAAGAAAAAAAATCAAATCCACTCCTCACAACTCTATGGATGACATCACAGAGGGTTTGCCCGGTTCTTTTAATACAGTCAGTGGTGAGCGTGGCCTCATGGGAGCTTCGTAAACGGTCCCAGTTGGCATCTTAACAGCTGGGCTGATGTCCTGGCCAAGAAAGAAAAGCTTATTTTTCTCCAGAGTGGCACCTCTATTTGTTTAGCTGCTTCAAGCACTTTAAACTGAGAATTTCCTAATTTCCTTTCGGGGAAAATAAAAATAAAAACTGCCGGTCTTGTCACTGGTACCGGGCTCCCAGCAGCCCGTTAACAGAGACGTGGAAAGTGTCTGGCAGCGAGCTGCGCTGACCTCAGATGTCGGACAGAAGTGATGAGAGTGCAGAAACTCAGAGAAAAGCGAAACGGCACCGTTAGGTGGAAATGTTATACGAACATTTCCATTTCCAGGAGGACACATTAGACGCTGGCTTGGAAGGAAGCCGTCATTTTCTTAATTTCATCCTTTCAGCTAAATGTCAGCCTCGTTTCTAAGAGCTCAGCTGACTCCGCTGGAGTTTCTGAGATGGTGGTTTTTGATTTTTGATTTTTTTTTCCATCATATTAGTCAGCAAAAAAAAAAAATAAATAAATAAATAAAGAGTCTGGAAACACGCCACCAGTTCTGTTGGAGGTCTTAGAGCTCCTGATACAAGGCAGCTCCCCTGAGTGACTGAGCCACTGGTTTAGACTGGTCCTGGGCGATATGACGATACATATCATGAGGACGATAGAAAAGTGTGTATCGTGCCATTTCTCTTCTATCGTTTCTATCGTTTCAAACCTAATTTTATCAATTATTACAGCAAATATGTAATTAAATAACCTGCAACGATAAATTTGATAGAAACATATCTACTTTTATGTTTGCACTTTTATTCATGGTTAATGCCTTAAACAGAGTTCTCTTCAACCCTGATGTTTACTTTAGACACTTTATATTGGTTTGCAAACTTTGCACTACAAGGTTACAGATTTCAGAAAGTTGAAAAATAATTTGTGTTTATTTTTTATAGCTGAACTTCAGTGAAAAAATGTGTTTTTCCTCTCAGAAACTGTTGTGCACTTTAAAAAAATGTGAAAGCTACTGTACCTCTGTACCTACCTGTTTTTGCTGCACTAAAATGTATGTTTGTGACAGTTCAGCTAAATGTCCTTTCAAAATAAAGTTGAAAAGTAAGCAATGAAATTTTTGTCAAACTTTTCGGAGAATAACTGAAAACATACTTTATTACGGTATATCGTGATATATGTCGTTATCGTGATATAAAATAGTCCGTGAATCGTGATATATGATTTTTTCCATATCGCCCAGCACTAGTTTAGACTGGTTTAAGCTCTCCGCACCCGCGAAATTAAAACTCGGGAGTCAAAGTCATGGCCGACAGGGCTAAAAGTTATTTTGAGCTAAGAAAGAAAATCGGATGACGTTTTCACAACGATGTACCGAATCGAAACCCTCAGCTGTCTGAGGCAGCTGTACTGCCTCTAATCATGATGCCGCCTCCACCGTGCCTCAGCACTGGTCGATGATGATGTTTTCCCTGCAGCGTTGAAGTCTCAAAGAGAGAGATGATCCCCGGATCCAGCTATGATTTAGTTGCTGCTCGAGGGTTCTCCGTTACCTCGCTGGTGATTGAGTCGTCTTGGCTGGACGTCCACTTCTGCAGCTGCAGCACCAAACTGCCTTCATGTTCAGACTGTTGGTCTGGAAATGTTGTTTACCCAACTGAGATCCAAAAGGGCTGAAAAAACAGGGCCCCATATGGGATTCTGGTCTCCCGGTTTCATACTGGACCCATGTGAATTTCCCACTTGGGTTTGCTAACCCTAACCCATTTTTCTGTCCATTTTCTCCCCAGATGGACCCCCACATATAAAGGAGGATAAAGCAGATGGATGCCGAAGTCTTTGAAACGACTCGTTCCCTTCTCCTGCGGCGTCTGTCTTCCATCAGATCTGAAGATCGTCTGACTGAAGACTCTCTGTTGCTGAACCACTCTGTTGTGTAGACCAGTGGTTCTGAACTGGTCCGGCTTCAGGACCCACCATCACCCTTAATGACAATCCGTGACCCAAATCAAGGAAAATTTCCAACTTCTCTAATTTATTGTATGAAAAGATCGTGCAGTTCGAATCGGAGATAGTAGAATAGAATATCACAGAATTCCAACACAAAAATATAAGTTTATTGGTGAACCAAAACGGCAAAAACCAAAATGGCTTCAAGTGGGAAATAATCCCTTTAATGCTCATTTAGCTGCATTTTAATAAATCCAAAACACTCCACTTTAGTAACTTAAGCCTTTTTCAACATGCACAAACATGAAATAAAACAGTGCAACCACTGAGCAGTAGTTTTAAAAAGAACTCAAATATGTAGCATTTGCTGAGTTTCCACTTCCTGAATATATAACAATTTCCTATTAAAACTATCTAGTCACTTATTTAAGCATTAATCATAAAGCTGACATAACAATCAGAACATTTCAGTAACAGCCACTTTTAAGACTCAACAGTGCTTTTATGCACAAACATGAAATAAAACTGTGAAACCACTGAGCAGTAGTTTCAAAAATAACTCAAAATATATAGTTTTATCTGAATAATCACTCACTGACCTTTGTCTTCAAGATAAAAAAATCCATATCTCATATATTCTTCGTTGTATCTCTGTTTCACCTGCTCAACATCTGGAAACAAACTCTGCAGGTCTTCTTCTATGGTGTAAACTGGCGGGTGTCAACTCGCATTACAGGACATTATCGCCATCTACTGTTAAGGAGCATGAATGACACGCATTTTTTTTTTTTTTAGCATTTCCTTCCCCAGGCAAAGACCCACGACCCACTGAAAACGGGCCTGCGACCTACTTTTGGGTCACCAGTTGAGAACCACTGGTGTAGAGGGTGTTCAGGGTTATCTTCACTGTTCTTCATTTGATCAAGTGTCCTCCGTTGGTCCACCAGCTCCAGAACAGAACCAGCCTTCTTTAACAGTTTGTTCAGTTTCTCTCCTCCAACAGGTGACTGCAGATGGACTGAACTCTCCACAACAGACTGATAGAAGATCTGAACATCTGGCTGCAGACATTGAAGGACCTCAGCTTCCTCCAGAACTAAAGTCTGCTCCGTCCCTTCTTATGAGCAGCATCAGAGTTGCGTCTCCAGTCCAGTCTGTCGTCCAGGTGGACACCACTTGTTCCTGGTCCTCCTACAATCCACAATCATCTCCTTTGTCTCGTTCACATTTAGGATGAGATGATTGTCTCCACAACACCGCTGCAAACCGGTCCAGCAGTTCTCCGTCCTCAGTCTCTGGTCCACCACTGGTTCGTCTGAGCGTTTCTGCAGATGTCAGGACTCTGACTGGTTCTGGAGGTCTGAGGTGTCCGGAGTGAAGAGGAGTGGTGGGAGTCCAGTCCTCCTGCACCTGAAAGTTATTATTTTCACAGCAATCATCCCGTTAGTTTTGTATTTTGTGGCCCAGCTGGTGGACTTAACTGGGTTCCAGTGGTTTCTGCTGGTCCCGAGCTGGAAGTCTTCCATCTGCTGCACCAACCTGACCAAGGCGACGTCACAGTTTCTTTGTGCTCCTTCTAAAGAGCTTTGACAGCGCGTCTAAGACTGGGCGAGACCTTGCTGATGGACCATCGCTACCTCGAGTCGTGTTCCCGGTCCTCAGCCTCGCCACGGCGGGAAACTGTCTTCCACAACCAAACCTTGGTGACGGAGTTCGGCTTTTCCTCGTTCCCACGCAGCCGTCTGCGTTCCAGTCAACACGTGGAGTCAAAGGTTTCAGCTTCTTGCTTTAAATAAACGTATTTTGCACCTCTGAAATGATTCTCCCTTTTTGTTCCTTTTTAAATTCCCCTCACGTGTTCAGCGATTCATCGCCGGACCGAACCGCACGGACCTCACCTGGAACAGAAACGCACTTGTGACTCTGGCGGCAGCTCTTCCCGATGAAGGAGCCACTGATCTCAGCAGGCCCGGAACATTCAGGGATGAACATCTGAAGACTTTCATCTCCACACTCCAGCAGCTCCATTGATGTGCGGTCCGACAGAAACGGTTCTGGGCGGGAGATCCACCTCCAGCGCGCAGCTTTGTAGAGGTTGAAACACGAGCTTTCCCTCGTCGTCCAGTGTTTTTTCTGTCCAGCGCGGACGTGGAGACTGAGAGGACTAAATGATTGAACCGGTCAGAGGACGTGTTGGACGTGTCTTGGTGGATGAAACAGATTTTATTTCATTTATATTTCCTCATTATATAATATATATATTACTAAAGCTTTACCTGAACTTTTGGCACCAGCTCTGAGAACGTAAAGCGTCACAGCCAAGTTTAAATTAAATGGAGTCATTTAAAGGTTAAAATGAAGGCAGAAAAATTATAGTCTCTCTGGAGATTGTCATTATAACCAAACACATGCAAAAACATCCAGATGTTTAAAGCCACCCTATGTAGCAAAACCAGTTCTGACCACATGGGGGCCACTGACAATACCAACGAACGAGGACGGTCTGGCATTATCTGTGACACCAGAGATGAACTTTGCTGCTGACACGTGAACTTTCTAGCGATACGTTGCCCTCATGTGGTCAGAACTGGCATCACCACAAAGCCTTTTTTTTTTTTTAATTAAATCTAATAATGCTTTGTCACACCCCAGAGACAAATGCATGAAAAAAAGAAAAAAAAAGAAGAAAAAAAAAACGCCTATCCAAGACATACCCAAAGTAAATTGAAAGCTGTTTTTGAACCGTTTGTAGCACATGGATGGTTTTGGGCTCTTTTGAAAGGTAACACTCTGAAGTTTTCCCCCCAACTGTCAGAATCACTGTCAGTGCTACTAGCATTGAGTAATCTAAGTTTGAACACACTGAAACAGAAGTTTTTTGTTTCCGCCTGAATTTTTTTTTTGTAAACAGATGTCTGCAGATGAGTGCAGCTGTGACTTATTAGCTGGAAAACACAATGGGACCACAGCATGAAGCCTTACCTAGTGCAAGTTCAAATTTGATAACAATACCACAAAAACAATGAGTATTTTACACATGTTTTTGAAAGAGTATGTCCAGGCGTTTCCAAAAATGTCCATTTGGAGACTCCAAAATGACACTTGGATAAACATGGCCACATACCGAGGATAAAAGTCATAACTGCCTTTAACAACACAGCAAACATAGCAAAATATTCACATATTTACACACATTTACAATTATAACCAATTACTATGGAGCCCCGTTTGGGTCATAATTCAATGAATAAATGAGTCTATTATTATGAAATATTTCCCATTATTATGATAATGGTTTCGTTTTCATAAGAATGAGCTTTTACATAATAATGGTTTTGTTTTTCGTAAGAATGATTTGTGTGTCAATCACAGCAGAGAGGGCGGAGCCATTTATGTGATTGGCTGCTTTTTCATTCAGGCATAAGCAATAGAACAGTGAATATCGATAGTGGGCGAGAGGTGCAGTTATACTCCAGGCCAGTAGGTGGCAGAATGCACCTCAGTTTACGGTTAAAAATTGACATCGACTAAGAAACGTAGCGGGAAATGTAGGGAAAACTTGATTTTGACGGCATGGCGACAGGAGAAAGATCCTTTTCTGACTTACTCCGAGAGCTAGCCAACAGGCTCGATGCGAGTCTCCCACCAACTAGTCGATGTCAGAGCGTAGAATGGAGAAGGATCAGCCAATGAGCGTGCAGGTCAACCACTGGTCCCGCCCACTGGCAAAATGTCATTATTACGTAAAAGCTCATTCTTATGAAAAACGAAGCGATTATGTTAAAAACTCATTCTTAAATTAGAAAAAAAGCCATTCTGAAATAAACTATTATGCATTAAACAATAATAGAAATATATTTCAAAAAAATTACATTTTTTTATAATAATGGAAAATATTTCATAATAATGGGAAATATTTCATAATAATAATGTATTTCATAATAATTGGAAACATTTCATAACAATCGATACGTATTTCATAATAATAAACGCCTGTATTTCATAATAATAGACTCATTTATTCATTGAATTATGACCCAAATGGGGCTCCATAAATTACAGGTTATTTGCAGCATTTTTTATATAAATAAGCCACACTGCAATTAACCATTGACGCATGTTTGAAACACACGTAATTAATTTGCGTTACGCGGGCACTTCCTGGTTGCGGCTTTGTCTCCGCCCCCTGAAGCGACACATCGCTGTGTTCAGAATTTCATTGGCTATAAAATGCGCCAGTCATCAGCACGACTGGTTCTAACTGGCTCAGTTTTACACGACACAGTGGGGGCGTGGCTTCCTTTCAACGCTGGCCCTCATTGGCTGTTGTGGGCTGTGGACAGGACAGGGACGCTGCTATATGGCCGTATGAGGTGTCAATCTAAACGTCAGCTGACCGCCTCCATGTTGAGAAAAAACGCAAAAGTTTTGGAACACCGACCGGCTAATTTCAAACGATGCAGCGGCTTGTTTGTGGATATTTACTGGTATAATGATGAATTTTGGACTAAATACTTTACTGCAGTGATTCCAAAAGTGTGGGCCACGGCCCCCTAGTGGGCCATCGTGGTACTGCAGGTGGGCCGTGAGTGGTCATTAAAATCCTTGATCTTTTAAAATATGTTTTTAATTACTGTAAAATATTAACGACATGATTTAAAACCATTAATAAGTAACAAAACAAACCAGTTAAGTGTTATACTACCGTCATCTTAACTTAATATGACAAGTGTCACCTGATTTGTTGACCCCTTATATTAATGTCAGAACGTAACTTCTAGTCCTGTATGTTGATCACAGTTGTGATTAAAGGTTTCGGTGGGCCGCGGTGATTTTTCACATTTTAAAATTGGGCCTTGGTATTCTGAAGTTTGGGAATGGCTGCTTTACTGGATTGGATCGACTGGACCTTTGTGAGGTTAACCAGACCATTTTGTGGGAATATTTTTGATTGGACATTTATTATAAGGCTGCATTAGTAAGTGACATCAATTTCGTTACTGTTTGTTTGTTTGTGGTGTGACACGGCGTTGATTGTACCTGCTGTTATGATTATATCCTGAAATGGTTTGCATCGATTAAATCACAAGAATCTTAGCTTTCCAAAGATATGTCGCATGACTACCGCACGTAACATATGAGCTGTGTAAATGACCCAGTTTTGTAAATTACGGACTGACGGCCCGCGGGCGGGTAGGGTAAGTGATTTCTTGAGGACGTCCCTGCTGTCGTGAGCATGAACCCTCCCCTTGTCTGTGATTGGCTGGAGCAATGTTGGTGATGTTTGGGGGGGTAGAAACTACATTAGGGCCCCCTATTCTCTGTTATTTTTTTCCATTTCACACCTTTTGACCTTTGTTCCAAATTACAGCGACGACTCAGTGATTACTGATAACATCCCAACGATGCATTCGAGTCGGGTCCATGCGGGCGTCGGGCTCGGCGCCGTTACGACAGGAAACAACGAGAGTGACACGGGTGTCCTGTGTGACCACGCATGAAAACAAGACGGTGTAATTTCACCGAGAGCGTGAGTCATCCAACCTCGGTTTCACGGCACCCGGAAGATCCATTCACGTCTCGCTGACTGGCTCGCCGGAGCTCCCGGACAATATTTCAACTTTATGAACTTGGTCTTTTGTTGCAAAGTACGTTATTTCTGGTTTTTCAAGAAACTTTGAAAAAGTGATTACTCTCTCTTTCTTAATGCAGCAACCAATTTCCTGGACTTGGTCATTAGTGGACAACAAAAGAGAAAATGGGACCTCGTCGTAATTAAAAAGTGATTTTTTTTTTCTTTTCCTTTTTTAAGCTGGAATCCTGTGCCTCATTAAAAAACCTCACCAGGCAAGTAAAAAAGGTTCTGAAAGGACAAGCAGGTAATTCACACCGGCCCACTGTAATGACGAACTGGAAACGGAGCTTTAACAGCAGAGAAAGGAAGTCGCTGTTCCTGCGGTTTCATTAATGGACTGAATGATTTCTGGATAATTGGTCCCGACATGTTGGATCGCAGAGGAGCAGCAGAATTTATTATTTATGTATTTATTTCACTCCTGAAGCCTTCAGCAGGCTCCTGTGAAGTGGTTAAAGCCATTGTCGGCGCTACAATGCCTAATCATTCCCCTAAAAATAACAACGGAAACATCCGTGGAGCAGCTGCCAGTGGAGGGATTAGCTGGATTAGCAGGCCGACGATGCAGATGATGGCTGGAGGTCTCGTCGCCAGGAATCTGGAAGTCAACGTCAACGATGGCGTCTCCACCACGACGAGGGCGTGTTCGTGCTCTTAAAATCTCAAAAACCAGCTAGTTTGTGCTTTATTTTGGGTAGAGGTGGGCGATACTGGGAATTTTGGTATCGATCCAATACCAAATAAATACAGGGCCAATATCGCCAATACCGATACCTTTTCATATTAAGCTTCATCTATCATAAACTTTTGTGATTTTGTCTTTGGATTATTTTGTTAAAGCCAAGAATAGCCAAGAATGTTTTTTTTTAGTCCACCTTTTATATTATATCTTTTGCACTGTGTGCACTTTCCTTTGCTTTAACTCTAAAAATGTCCCCATCGTAGGTAGGGGTGAGTATTGGCAAGATATGTATCATGATACTTAATATTTTGATATCAAGATATCACGATATATTGCGATATTCTACCCAATTAATATCAAAATTAAAAGTAGAGATGAAAAATCAAGTTGCTGTATATGTTCATCAGATGATATTGATCATTCAGAGGACAAATTTAGTCAAAACTATTCTTGCTACGCTTCAAAACAACCTATCTATTGTTCATTTTTAGTGTTTTTGCACATTTAAATAACCATTACAACATACTGACAGCATTGTAACCACTACATTTTTTTCCCAAAAAAAAATCGATATTAGGAGTTGAAAAACTGATATTATATTGGGCGGCCGAAAATCGCAATATATTGCTAAATCGATTTTTTTTTTTACACTCATAGTCGTGGGATAAATAAAGGATTATCTAATCTTATTTTATCTCAGATAACACCTTTTAATGGAATATATGACATATACTGGGTTATTTCAAGGTCTATACTATGTTTTTTTGAGTTGGCTGCAGTATCATGCACTTTGAAAGTTAATATGAGTTGATGCTGATGATGACCACTCTGATCTACCTGGATACTCTCTCTTGGAAAGAAAAAAAAAGAAAAGAAAAAAAGCTTGAGTATCGATTTTTTACTTGAATATCATTTGATATCGATATTAATGATAATTTTGGGGCCCATTTCACTCCCAGAGCAGCGTGGACACCACGTCCCCCCCTTTCAGCTCGGCTCCCAGCCTTGATCGAGGAGAGGGATCTGAAATAATAGATTCAGTGGGAATAAGGCTGGATTTCTGTGAAGCGGCTGTAAATCTTCTCTGCGGGGAAGCCATCGTGGGCTTGTTAAGGTCTCTTCTGGTGAATAACGGTGGAGGACCTGCAGCCTCAATAAGCTCACTAACTCACCGCCGCGTCTTTCCTTCCATCAGCTCCGGTCATCTTCACGCAGGGGAACACAAAGCCGGCGTCCTCCGGGGTTTCCGGGGACGGGGATGTTTATAACGGCGCGGGACGATCCGTCACTGCTTAGCGCAACCGGTGTCCCGCAGGAAGCCAAATAATGATTTTAACTGCCCGTCCAAAAGATTGATTCTGCTGATCCTCCCCACCTTCCTTCCTGCCGAGAGAGCAGACTAATTTACGACAGGTCTAACAATAGGCATGCTTCGCCTGTGAGTGAACGAACCGGCCCCAGGCACAGAAAAAAACAAAAAAAATAAATAAAATAAATAAAAGAAGGTAATTTCCTCTTAATGTAGTGCTGTAAACATTTATCATCACGCTGAGCTGACGGCGCTGCTTCCTCTGATCTGTGGAGGTTTTTTTTCTCTTTAACCTCAGATCAGGGGTGTAACCTGCCATAATCACCCACGATGCCCTGCTTTATTTCCCCGCCACCTGCAGCAACGACTGTTGAGCCGGCAGGTGTGAGAGGGACAAGCAAAAATGATGTTTTCTTCGCCAAGTGAGGCGAGGTGAACGGTAAAATGAGGACTACTGGGCTGAAATGTGGTCATTTTCAGCCGCCGGAGTTTCATTAACGTGGCGTGTTTGTCATGAAACAATCGTGTTGCCGTAGCGTGTTATTAGCATGTTATTAGCGTGTTATTAGCGGTTTGCCCTGCAGCTGTAAAACACAACGGATCGCCAACATGACAACGCTGGATGAAAGAACATATTCACGACACGTCCTGACATATGCTATTGGTAGCAACTGCTAACACTATTAGCGTTAGCAGTTGCTACCAATAGCATCTGTATCCACAAAGAAAATAACGACGTGGATTTATTGTTGTTTACATCATGTAGCCTATGTAGCAACTGAACTGAAGTTTTATTCAACGCTAATGCTAACTTTAACAGGAGCAACTATGGGCTCTATTGTCTCGGTTCTATTCGGGTACCTCGGTTCGGTTCGTGGTCAGAAACTACCGACTCGGGTCGGGTCGGTTCCGGGTCCAAATATTGCAGGTCCATTCGGGTTCAGACTCCCGAGCTTATGATAATAGCTCAGGTCGGGTCGGTTTGGGTCGAATTTTCACGGGTCAAATTTGGGTTCGGGGCCATGAAAGTGGACCCGTGAAGACCTCTTAAGTTATACCCTTTTGAAACCTTGATATCAAAATTGAACATTTTCCAAGTATGGCCGCCACTTTGTGACGTCATGATATGCAAATTATATGAATAATTTCACTCCCATCACAGACTTTGAGTCATACTGAACAATTTTTTTCACATTGACAGTATATCTTTATCTCAAACTGCTTTCAAGTTATAGCCTTCTGAAATCTTGATATCAAAATTGTATATTTTATTGAAAAAACTCCGGCGCATAAAGGGTTAATTAACGTGGCGTGTTTGTCATGAAACAATCGTGTTGCTGTAGCGTGTTATTACCGGTATGACCGGCCGCTGTAAAGCACAATGAATTGCCAACATGACAACGCTGTCATGAGATGTCCTGACTGGTGTAGGCTATTCAGCGTTAGCAGTTGATAACGACGTGGATTTATTGTTGTTTCCATCACGTAGCCTATGTAGCAACTGAACCGGGTAGAAGAAGACAACTTTAGGTAAGAAAATCAAGTTTTATTCAACGCTAGACAACTTTAACAGGAGCAACTATGGGCTGGATTGTCTCAGTTCTATTCGGGTAACTCGGTTCGGTTCGTGGTCGGAAACTAAAGACGGGTCGGTTCCTGGATCCAAATACTACAGGGTCCATTCAAGTTCGGACCCTCCAGAATTATGATAATAGCTCAGGTCGGGTTGGTGTCGGGTCAAATTTTCACGGGTCCATTCGGATTCGGGTCCATGAAAGTGGACCCTGTGAAGACCTCTACCGGACACGTCAGAGCATCTTTATTTGATATAATCATCTCAAATACAGTGGAGCTGCTCGTACGGAGGGAAAAAAGGGATGCATGAACATCTACATTTTCAAATGCCAGATGTTATTAGTATGCACTTAAAAGAATAACGTCAATAAACTCCAGACAACATTAACTTCAGAAAGTAAAAAGAGCCTCAGTATCGGTCAGAACCCTGAGCTTAGCTACACGATCCACCAAGAAAAGAACTGCATATTAATGGTAACTCTCTGCTCCCGTCTTCCCTGGAAACATCTCTGCACCATTCCTCCTCTGCCTTTAAGGCCAGGAGTTGATCAAAGCCCCGTGAGGAAGAGCCAGGAGGAAGCCTCCTTCCCTCCCGGTTGTTGACAAGTCTGAAGCATATTAAATCCAGTCTCACCGGAAAATCAATACCTGCCGAAGCCGCCGACACTCGTCCGCCGGGGTGACGGAGCGTGGGCTTGCATTTGCATCGCACAGCGGAGGGCCGTCTGAGTCGGAGTTAAAGTTCCCCGCCGGAGACCCGGGCAGATCAATCTTTGCCCTGTCAATCATAATGAAACTCAAATGAGCAGTTTTAAGCTGAGTGCGCCGGATGACCTGGCGGGGCTTGATCTGGCAGGAATAATCCTTCTTTTTATTCTTTCTTACTCAGGATGGAGTTGGCATCAGCCGACGGAACCAACGCCGGCTTTCGCTTCGGAGTAGATTTGCATGTTAGTGAAATACCAGCACTGTCAAAACTTGAGTTTACAAGAAAGATTGCACAGCAAGCTATAGATTTTTTTAGTGTTGCTGAAAAAGCAGGATTGGTCTCGCGGGCGGCGGTCCGGTTTTGCAACGGTCTTGCTCTGACGTCGGGTCTCACAGGAAGCGTTTCAAAAGCGGACAGTTAAGATCAGCTGAAGTCGTGGGATTACAAGTTTATCCAAAGGTTATTTATTCTAAAATTATACATTTAACCCTTGTGTGATGTTAGGATTTTCTGCATTCTCGGGGTGTTAAGGGGTCCTTTGGACCCCTTGGGGTTTCATACCATAACTCAGCCCCTGTGCAGGCTAGAGACATTCTGTTTTCACCGGAGGAAACTTGAGGATGCCCTTTAGGTCACTGACCTACCACTAGGTTTCTCCAACCTGAGGGGGTGGAGCCTATTCGAAACGCTTTTTTCCACGCCACCAGCCCCACTTCTCAGCCTCTGTGTGGGCTAGAGACACACTGTCTTCACTGGAGGGTTACTGGTGGGTAGCTGTCACATCACTGACCCTCCCTATGATGACCTCGACCTTTGTGGGCGGAGGTAGTTGCCATCATGCATGCCACAACTCCCACTTCTCAGCCTCTGTGTGGGCTAGAGACCTGCTGTCTTCACTGGAGGGTTACTGGTGCATTGCTGTGATGTCACTGACCTTCCCTGTACTGATTTTCACCTTGGGGGGCGGAGTTTTGAGAGAGCAGGTTGCACTACCCGCAAACTGTTATGGAGCATCTTTTCATTTAGATTGAAGCAGCTTTTGTGCGCAGCTTGTCTGGGACTCTGCTGTAGAGCTTCCTCCTCTTCCTTTCCTCCCTCCTCTGCACTGATATATACATAAAAATATTTTTACACTGACAATTCCTATCAGCTACCTGAAAGTCCCAGATAGTTGGTGTCCTCCCAGTAAATACGCTCTGGTCGTCTATGGTTTAACTGGCAAGCAAGCCATTTAACAAGGATTGATTCTCTACCAAAACCCTCTGAGCTGTTTGATGCCGTTCACGCGGTTACGATCAGTACGATCTGCTCCAAAACAGACTCAACGCCAAAGTTTGGTGTTGGTTCTGTCCTTGGTGTCACTGGGAGTTTCAAAAGTGGAGCGCTTGCGAGCGCCATCTCCTCGGCTGGATTCGTGAGATCACGAGTTCATCCAAAGGTGTCAACCATGTGAGAACTGTGCGGTCGTCTGCTCGTTCTTCCGAGAACCACACACTTAAAAAGGACGAGTGATCTCAAATGAAACGGCTTTTACTTTGAAAATCCACTGGCTTCTCTGTGCCACTCCTGGGTCCAACTTCCTGCCAGCACTGCCAAGCTGCTGTGTGTGAGTTGACGCCACTTAGGGACTCTTCTAAACCACCGCAGCTTTCTCATTGACGAGAATAACGGTGATTCACAGCGGCAGGCGTGGAACGGCGTGAATGTGGCTCGTCTGCTATTCTCATTAGTCACAACTGACAATTAAAATCGCTAAATTACAACCTTTTGAATGGGAGATGACTTGGTTAAGATTCATGCATGGTCGAGTCTTGCTCATTTTTCTTAGTTTTATCTTTGCTTTGCGACTCTTGTGTTTAGATGTCCTGTTTTATTCTGAAGGAACTTCCACTCTCCCTCCCTTGCTGGTTTGTCGCAGTAGTTTCGCCATCTTGTGGTCAAGTTTTGCTCCCCTCGTGCTTCTTGTCGTGCTGCTCTACTGTCGATAATTTTTCTTGGTCTTTTAGGTGCACCCTGCGGTTTTCGTTTCTGACTGGACCGGCAAAAATTAGCATATTCGCTCAGGAGTTAGTCGTGAGCGTGCTAGCTAAGGGCCGGCGGGGGCAGTGTCAGCACTCCATCAATGCTCTCTGCAGATGACGTGGTCCTGTTGGCGTCAGGGATGAGCGCCTTCTAGTCTGAAGGTGCGCACGAACCAGGATACGTTCCCAACTTTAAATAAGATTTTACCACAAAAATGTGCGACAGGCACCGGTGACTGGCGGCATCGAGGGCCGAAGGTTTTCCGGCGAAGCATCACATCACGTTAGACTGTAATGCAGCAGTCGGTGTAACCTGCAACCAGACCACACGGCGCAGATCCCCGTGGAGTCTCTGGGTCTCAAGAGAACTCATCGCCCCTCCACGTTTACTTTCTGAGTTAGATCAGAAACAGCAAAATTACTCAAATCTCTTTCAGCGGGACGTCCGCAGCAAAATTAGGTTTGTTCCAGTAAACATCCGCTGCTTGACTTGTGCCCAGCATACAAAGTACCGTTTAGAAAAATGGTGACAGGGACAAGGATGAGGTTACGCAGGTAATAACGACGACAGCTGTGATGGGACGATAATGATGATGATGACATTGTGGAGGACGACCTGTTTAATGAGATTCTCGCCTTTTAATGCTTTTTTTTTGTTTACATGTGAAACCCCCAGACAATTACTATTGATCAGTTTACATTAGGCCTGTCGAGGAGTAAAACAATTGAATCAAGATTAATGTTTATTCTGCCTTGTGATCTGTTGGGCTTTTATCCAAACAAGAGACTCTAAATTAAAATGCAAATGCGCTACTAACAGCAGAGACGTTTACGCTTTAAAGGCACGCTATGTAGTAATACCACTTCTCACCACATTACTGGTGGGAGGGTTCCGGGGGGTCTTTAAAGAAGCAGATGCCATTTCCTGCATTCTGGTGCATTTTAAACAGGATGCTAATCACCTACTTTCACCTGTAAGTGATGTGATTCAAAGACCAGACAGCTAACTGCGCTAACTTTTCCATAAGAAATAGCCTTCAAGTCTATACTACTGTAACTTAAAGTGAACAAGGTAAAGCTTTCTTACTGACTGTCTTACTGTTTAGTTTAATTTAATGTGCCAGAGGGCTAATTTTGAGGTCAACTGACAAAAGAAAACAGTTCCAGCAAAAGCTGGACATTGTGAGATGACAAAGGGGCTCACAGATCTCATTAAATAAAAATCATTTTGGCCCTCTCTGATCATAGTCTCGCAGACGACCTTTGCTTCACCGTGACTGGATAACGCCTGGATCAGCACCCCTTGATCATCTGCCGGCTTTTGAAGCTTGTCGGATTTATCGAAATGCCGACACTTTCGTGTTTAACCTGAATGAAAATAATTCGGGCCAACAGCGAGACACCGGTAGGGCTTCCTCAGATAGTCCCAGAAACGTCCGAGATGAAAAAACACCCACAGCTCAGCCAAAGCTCCAGATACCGAGGAGTTCAGCCGATACGAACAAACCCAAAACTGAGTTGATGCATTCGGTCACATATGTATCAAATGAAAGTCTGTCCACGCGTTTCTCTCCATAAACGTCTTTAAAAGCTCTGATCAGGAACAGCTACGACCATCTTTGCTTCGGTCCGTCCCCCACGTCTCTCAGCCGTCATGAAAGTGCAGCCTCTGCATCAAAAACCCCTGTAAATTAAGTGAAGTCATTAACATAATTACCAGGAATCCATGTTGCTATTAAGCTGCCACTCATTAAGCGCAAATACATCTTATCTGCCTAATTTACTGGCTCACTTTCTTTCCAAACTCCTTGCTTTACCCGACATATGAGAGTCCTGCTTTATCTGAGGCTCTTTCGGTTTTCACTCCACAGAGGGAGTTTTAATAATGAAATGTGATTTTAAAATAAATAAATAAACGAGTTTGAACACGGAGCCATTGCGAGGATGGAAAAAGCTGGGTTATTCAAATGTCTTTTTTTTTTTTTTTCCCTGCTGAATTTCAAAGACTTAAGTCTTTGGAAGTGAAGCGTTTTCATACGTCCTGTACAAAGAGCTCACTCTGACTCATCTCCTGCTGGATCTTATCTGAATCTCTTCATGGCTTCTGGTCCAGTCAAGCTGCTTTCATCTGCCAAGAAAAAGGCGACGTGAAGGCTGAAAAGCAGAGGAGACTCGTGCTGATGTAGTCAGAGGAAGAAATGTAATCATCAGTGGTTTTTTTTTTTTGTTTTTAACTTCCTTCGAGTCACAGCTCGGGGTTTGGCGTTTCTTCACAGCGACATAAGTCTGCTGACAGTTCTGCACATTCAAAAGAGCCTTTGTTGAGTTTTCCAGTTCAGGCTGAACTAAGTCTCAGCTTCCTGCTGTCAGTGGTGCCAAACTCCACGAAGAATCACCGACTGGATGACAGAACTGGACAAAACCGCTCTGACATCAGTTTGAAAGCTTTTCTCTTTTTTTTCCCCCCCAGACTTCTGGATCGAGCCATTCAATTCAGTTTTTCAATTCAACTTTATTTTTGTAGCGTCTTTAAACACAGAAAGCTGCAAGAACGATGTGAGCGCAGTTTCGTTTCTGAGGTGCTCCGAATGACCAATTATGGATTCAGCTGAAGGATGAAGGGAGGAGGAGAGGAAAGGAAGGAAGGGAAGAGGGACTGAGGACACTCACTCATGCTGGTGTCTCCCTGCAGTGTAGACTAATTAGCAGCACAGCGATGATGACTATTGGCCCGAGCACACTGATGTTTAGACCAGGGGTTCTTAACCTTTTTGACCCTGAGACCCAATTTTTTTAGTACAAAGTGGGCTGGTACCCATTAAATATTAACACTGTATCGGTTTAACTGACCTCTCTCTCGGTTTGATTTGTATTCAATAATAAAACAAATCCACCTTATCAAATAAAATTACATGATAAAATGGGGTTATCACAAATGCTTTTATCAAACACGTGTATGCAAACCTGCAACACACACTATATGAAGACAAGTCAGGATTTTTAATAATAATAAAAGAGACCAGTATTAGGAATTTACTTTAAATTAACAAAAAAAACGATATATACAATCAATAAATAAAAGGGGGGATAAAAAAAAGGAATTTAAATAATATAAATGTATTTTAAATAAAATAAATAACCTGCTAACTGCAAATTTAGAATCTAAATGCAAACATTTAAAGCAGTGATTCCCAAAGTGTGGGCCATGGCCCCCTGGTGGGCCGTCGTGGTACTGCAGGTGGACCTGTGAGAGGTCAATAAAAATAAACAAATTGTTTTAAATCCTCGATTTTTTAAAAAAAATAGTTTTAATAGTAGTTTAAAAGTAGTTTTAATTACTATAAAATATAAAATATTCATGACATGATATAAAAAATATATTTATAGGTAATAAAACAAACCAACTGAGTGTTATTCTACTGTTAACTTAATATGACAAGAGTCACCTTACTTGTTGAATGTATTGGCGCTTGTTAAACAGCTGAGTGACGCGTTACCGCCACCACAGCGGTTGAAAGCTGCACGCAGTCTCACGGCCCTTGCGGCCCACAGGTGCAAAACTGAAAGTTTGTTTTGGCCCTCTGGGGGGCGCTGGTGGCCCAAGTTTGGGTCGTGGCCCTATGGTTAAGAATCACTGGTTTAGAATAACAATAGACTTTACTAAATGTCCTTAAGACGTGCCAGAAGTCTGGACTTCATGGTTAAATACAGCTGCGTATCATCAGCATAGCAATGAACATTTATGTTGTGTCTCTGGATAATATTTCCAGGGGCAGCACGTCTAGAGTGAAGAGGATCGGTCCTAACACTGAACCCTGTGGGACGCCAAAGCAGACTCTCATCTGAACTGGAACCTGTTATCTTATTGAAACCAGCCTCGTGCTTTTCCTTTTAATCCCAATAATGTGCACTAATCTGCGCAGTAAAATGCTGTGATCGATGGTATCAAAGCAGCTCTGAGGTCCAGCAGAACCAGTATGAACACTAATCCATCGTCTGAGGCCATGAGGAGGTGACTCTATGACGTAATCTGAACCCTGACTGAAAAACTTCAAATAGTTTTTTAATTTCTATGCAGGTGGTCCCCTAGCTGTTTTTAACTGCTTTTTCCAGAATTTGTAGATATAAATGGAAGGTTGGATATTAGTCTAATTCACTAAAAATGTCTGGGTTGATAGATGTTTCTTTGTTAGTAAAGGTTTAATTACTGGGACTTTAAAAACCTGAGGTACATATCCTGATTTTAGAGATATTAGCTTCATCTACTCATTTCTAGATAAAGCTAATATCCTGATTTTAGAGATATTAGCTTCATCTACTAATTTCTAGATGAAGCTAATATCCTGATTTTAGAGATATTAGCTTCATCTACTCATTTCTAGATGAAGCTAATATCCTGATTTTAGGGATATTAGCTTCATCTAGAAATGAGTAAATGACCAGAACGAACGAACGAACGAACGAACCAGCCTGGAAGGCATCGGGAATGGATGGATGGATGGATGGATGGATGGATGGATGGATATGTGCAATTTAGTTTTTAGCCCTAGACGAGAGACTTGTTTTAAAAATTGATAAGTAATTTGATATTAATGTCGATCCCTTTTGATCTGCTTTAGATGACAAATGATATTTGACATCATTTGACAAATGATGTATACTGAATTATGAATAGTTACTATCTTCAATGTTCAGTATATACATGAATATATACTCACAAAGCCACTTTTATCATACTTGCTCATTAACACAAATAGCTAATCAGCCAATCGCATGGTAGCAACCCAATGCATTTATTCATGTCGATGTGGTCCAGAGGACTTGAAGTTCAAACCAGCAGCAGAGTGAAGCAGAAGGGGAATTTAAGGGGGATTTAAGGTGGGACAACGTGTCACGGTTGTTGGTCTGAGTGTTTTCAGAAACTGCTGATCTCCTGGGATTTTCACCACAAGGGTTTACAGAGGATGGTCCCAGAAAGAGAAGATATTCAGCTGTCGAGGTCAGAGGTCAGAGGTCAGAGGAGAATGGTGGTTGGAGATGATAGAAAGAGAACAGGAACTCAAATAGGCAGAAAATGCTCTGGAAAAGAAAACTTGACGTACCTGCGAGTGGAAAAACAGCAGGAAAGTTGGGAGTATAGGAGAGGGGAGTGGTTTAAAATGATCTCTGGTGACCTGTCCACGGTTGTGGGCAGGCTGAGACATTTTAAACCACTTGACAAAGTTTGATCTCATGTCAGTAAAGGTGACCACCGCAGGCTCGGAGAGTCCAGAAAACAAATGGACCCTGTTTGGCGTCATGAGTGGGTTTCTCGCCGAGTAGAGCTGCTGTTCATCTACGTCGAGAGGAGCCAGTTGAGGTGGTTTGGACATCTGCGTCCTGGACGCCTTCCTGACGAGGTGTTTCAAGCGTCTTCAACGGGAGAGCGCAGACCTTGGAAATGCTGGAGAGATCATATATCTCTTTTGGCTTGGGAACTGCTTGGCATCGTCCCAGAAGAGCTGGAGGAGGAGGAGGAGGCTTGGGAGAGGAAGGTCTGGGCCCCTCTGCTTAGACTGTCGCCCCCTACGACCCGAAACCTGAAGTTAATGGATGGACGAGCTTGACCTGCTAATCCAACAAACTGTCATCCCGAGGACACCTTCATGGTCACCAGTTCAGTTAACAAGAGCAGAGACATGGTCCTGGAAAGAGACTTCTCCGTCTGTTTAGGCATCACTTCTTTCCAATATTCTGTGTAACTCGACCTAGTAATTCTTGGAGAAATTGCAGAGGGAGTTGCTGCAATTTCTGATAAAATTTTGATTAAATTTAAAATTTAGATTTAGATCTTAGATTTAATCAGACCGAAAGCTGACTGAAACATTGTGTGAAACACAGAAGACAACGTGGCTCCAAAGCAGTTGTTCTTAACCTTGTAGTAGGTCCTGAACCCCACCAGTTTCATATGCACATTCCCCGAACCCCTTCTTTATTGAAAAATAAAATGTGATTTTTTTTTTTTTTGCAAATTCAATCCACAGGTATACAGTGATCCCTTATTTTTCACGGTTAATGGGGAACCGGCGCCCCCCTGCGAAAATCAAAATCCGCGAACTGGAGCTGGAGCCCCCCGAGCCTCAATAATGTGTTTAAAATATGTTTAAAAACCGCAAAAAAGTAGCGAAACAAGACAAAGGCTCAACTGTGGTCTTTCTGTTTCCTTCACAGCCTCTGGTCTCTGAACCGTAGTAAACAAACCGCTGGTATTGGGCTATTTTTGGCTCGTAATTAGCAGCTAACACGCTAACAACAACAAAAGAAACAGTCTGGTTTTCTCTGTATGGAACGGGAACTTTATTCTGGCACTGCAGGAACTTGTAACATCACACAGGTTGTATTGTTGGGCTCCTGTTGGTTGTTAGCGGCTAACACGCTAACAACAACAAAAGAAACAGTCTGGTTTTCTCTGCATGGATCGGGAACTTCATTGTGGCACTGCAGGAACTTGTAACATCACACAGGTTGTATTGTTGGGCTCCTGTCGGTTAACAGAGAATGTAAATCTATACACGCTGGGCTGCTGTTGATGCTCACTACACTTTACATCTAACCCCGTTTTCATTCTGCCGTCCCACACACTACATTACCCATAAGGCCACCTTCTTCAAGGGGCCAGGCTGGCTCACAACATTTCTTCGCTGTGAGAGAACGCGCACAACATCCTGTGATGTTTCCGCGATTTTTTCTCGATTTTTTTATTATATTTTTCTGAAAAATCTGCGAATAACTAAAACCGCGGAACTTATAGCGCGAATTGGCGAGGGATCACTGTAGGTTTTATTGGTGCACAGAATGAACCATGCATTAACATCACTGCGTTCAAAGAACAAAACCAATATAATGCATGAACCGCATGAATTAGAGACCTTACTTGTTATTTATTGTATTTATCATTCATTTTCTGAAGCCACTTTATCCTTACTAGGGTCACGAGGGTCGCTGGAGCCCCTCCCAGCCTGGAACATATCACCTCATTTCCATCAGGCTACAATAATAATGAATATTCACTGCAGATCAGGGGGACTTCTGCTGTTGCTTTTGAGAGAGCAGCTCAGAAATGTGTGGTTTCACCTCGGCCGGTGCCACTTTCATGTCATTTTCACAGCAAACTCTGTTCCCTTTTTTTGTTTTTATGTCCAGCATCCTTGAAAAGGATTTGTCCTGAGACCTCCGCCGAACCCCTGAGACTGACTCACCAAACCCCGAAGGTTCGATCGAACCCAGGTTAAGAACCACTGCTCTAAAGGGAGTTTTTCTGCCACCATAGGTCCCAAAAGCCTGCAACATGAAGCAAGCAAGCAAGTTTATTTGTACAGCACATTTCCATGTATAAGACAGTTCAAAGTGCTTTACATAAAACATTAAAAACATATAAAGAAAGAAAGAAAAAAACAATAAAATGAATCATAATAAGGTGATATAAAAAACCTGAATAAATTAAAATGATCAAAAGAAGCTAAACAAAGTAAAATATACTGTGCAGATTTCATGGATCGGCAAATGAAAAGAGAAACGTTTTCAACCTGGATTTAAAAGTGTCTATAGTTGATGAAAGTTTAATCTCCACTGGAAGTTTGTTCCACTTGTTTGCAGCTTAACAGCTAAATGCTGCTTCTCCGTGTTTAGTCTGGACTCTGGTCTGGACCAGTTGACCCAAGTCCTTGGATCTAAGATTCCTTCTGCGTTTATACTCTCTGAACACATCACAGATGTATTCTGGACCTAAACCATTCTGGGATTTGTAGACGATCAGTAGGATTAGTAATCTATTCTCTGACTAACTGGAATCCAGTGTAAAGATTTTAAAACTGGCGTGACGTGTTCAGATCTTTAAGTTCTGGTTAAAACTCCAGCAGCAGCGTTCTGGATGAGCTGAAGCTGTTTAATGCTCTCTTTGGGAAGTCCAGTGAAAAGACCGTTACAGTAATCCGGTCTACTGGAGATGAACGCATGGATGAGTTTCTCCTGATCTTTCTGGGAGACAAAACTTTTAATTCTGCTGATGTTTCTGAGCTTGTAAAAAGCTGCCGTAGTGACAGATCCGAGTCTTGGTCAGTGGTTTTCAGAGCCGGTCTCCAGCTCCAGATATTTAGCAATGCTGACCCTCTTCTCTTTGTTACCAAACAGATTCATCTCAGTTTTATCCTCATTAAGTTGTAGAAAATTCTTCCTCATCCAGATGTCTATCTGCTCCAGACACTGACACATTAAGTCTACTGGGCCGCAGTCATCTGGTGTCAGAGACACATAAAGTTCGTGCATCATCTGCATAATTGTGATAATTCATATTAAAGTTCTGAATTATTTGACCCAAAGGAAGCATGTACAAGTTGAATAGAAGAGGCCCAAGAACTGACCCCTGGGGGACTCCACAAGTCAAGGCCACTCTCTCAGATTCATAGCTGCCAATCGTAACAAAATAACTCCGGCCTTCTAAATAGGACCTGAACCAGCTGAGGACCGCTCCAGGAAGTCCAACCCAGTTTTCCAGTCTGTGCAACAGGATTCTGGGATCTACAGGATCAAACGCAGCACTGAGATCCAGCAGAACCAGGACTGATAAAAGCCCAGAATCTGTACCGTATTGGCCCAAATATAGGACGATATTTTGTTCTAGGAATCATATTTTCAGAAAATGGGGGTCATCTTATAATCGAGGACTAGACTTTTCCAATGTAATTACAACATCTGCGCCACTAGATGGAGCCTGCACCTGGGTAACCAGTAAGAATGGAGGAACCATGCAGCCAACTGGAGCAAAGGGCTTTGAAACTTTTGTTGAAGTCCAGAAGTAGTTTTTTTTCATAGATTAAATTATTTATATTGTTCTTGAATAAAACTTCAATAGTTAGGCATTTATTGAACTACATAGTTGTAGCAGATTTGAAGAGAACACATTTTTCTAAAATAGTACCATACCGCTTAAATAACATGGAAATCTGACACGCAAATATGGTGCCATACTTCCTAAAAAAGATGAAATCATTAAAATGTTTAACAATACAGCAGAATGTTATCTCTGTGGGAGTTTTTTCTATAGTAATAATAAAAAAAAAAAAAAAATTATGAATAACCTTATTGCCTTCATCATAATTTTATTTTCCCAAAATGATATTTGAAAAATAGGGGTCGTCTTATAATCAGAGTTGTCCTATATTCGGGCCAATACGGTATTCAACCTAATGTCATTTAACACTTTAACGGAACGGTTTCGACTGATTGAAATTTGTCCAGATTTCCACTTTCATTCAGAAATTCAGGTTAAACTAGTTAAATACAACGATCTTGGATATGAAAGAGAGAGAGAGGAAGAACGGTGTAAGCATTTGTCTTTCTCGAGTAAAAATTGTCAACATACAGGCAGGTTAAAAACAAAAATAAAAATAAAAAGTCCTGTTTGTATGCTGTGTGGTAAAGTATTAGATAAATGAGCACGTTTCTGTCATTTGGAGGCTTCTAGCAAGAAAACTGCAAGTCTTTGGCCTCAGGTTGTTACACTGGAAGAGAGACGGGACAGATCTCCCTCTGGTTTGACGTATAATCGATTCCTGTCGAGTGAAAACCTGTGTGATAACGAAAGAGTTTCTCCTTTTTTTCATTTGTTACGCTTCTTCAAGTCAAAAACGGCACATCGGCCGTCTGAGAGAAGTCACAGCGTTCAGTCGTTTCAACGCCGTTCCCACGTGAACAAACGAGGAAGGATAATATTTACAGTGACATGTCGCCGCTTTCACACCAGTCGCACCAGTCGCACCAGTCGCACCAGTGCCCCATGAATCCCGCCTGTTCGCCACCCTTCACACTGACTTTGACATCCTGCAACATTTGAAAGGAATGTTCCTGTTTTGTTCACTTTGACGCTCCCCTGGTTGCGCCATGTTCGGGGGGGGGGGGGGGACCTTCATGCCAACACATGGCCAGGCCTCAAGGTTGATGAATCCCATCTCTCACGACTTCTAAATCAATGTGTTTCTGTCAGGTTTCACAGTTTGGGCATTTCACTGCTCTGCAAGCATGAAAGCACCCCTCCGCCTCGCCGGCCCGGCTCCCTGACACCGTCCAATCACAGTTCAGCCCAGAGGAGGATGATGGATGGGCCTCACTAGAGAGATGATGGATGACCGGGGTGGCCATGCTTGTTTCATATCGTACAGAGTGAGTTTCCATGGCAACGCTGCTGCTCCAGTGACCTCTGCGCGACCTGCGTCGAAAGTAGGAGACTTTGACGACTTCGGCTGCCTCCCCGGATGGCGGATACAGGTGGGCTGTAGCAGAAACCCACTTAGGTTTATCCGAGAAAAAGACTTTAAACATATCGAACAGGGTTTAATGCGGTTATTTTCCGTGAGTCCCCACAGATACAACCACTATTAACTCAATGCTAATGTTTGTTTTCTTCTTTCGAGCACAAAAATTCCAATAAGCTGCGCTAATTAAACACAGAGGAGGTAATTTAAAAGAAAAAAAATCCACTATCGGCAGCAGGCAGATTGCTCTCCTCACGAAGGCGCGTGATACACATGGAGGATGCGACAGAGATCTTTGTCTTCAGAGCGTTTTTGAGGTCGTTCCTACAATAAAAGGGTCCAAACTACCGCTGAGGGAGGACGGATGGTCACCTGTGGCACCTCAGGAGCTTCCTGTTCACCCTCGGCCCCACTTTACTGCTCTGCAGATTTCCCTTCATTACGAACCTGCTCGCATGTTGAACTCCTCAAGACGGCTGTGACCACGAGTTGAGACTGACGCCCAGGTCAACGTAGGAAACTGATCTGATGTGGATCAAGAGTCGGGAGGACCCAGATGCTGCAGATCCAGAGAAGTCAACAACACGACAAGAAGCACGAGGAGCAAAACCTGACAACATGAAAGTACGGCGACAAACCACCAAGGGAGGAAGAGGAGGTTCTTTCAGAATAAAACAGGAAACCTAAACACAAGAGCCCTTAAAGCAAAAAGGAACCAGCAAAGCCAAGTTAAAAGGAAGAGAAATGACTTAAACTCAAAGACGATCCCAAGACCGGGATCGTTTTACACTTCTTGGGCATGGCACGTTTTCTGGGTTTAGTTAGTGTCCTCGTCCCCCCTGTCATCAGTCTACCTTGTTTCCTGTTTCACTATGAAGGTCTGTCTTGTCTTCTTTGTCTTCGTGTCACTTCCTTCCATGGATTTCCCTGATTCCCTGCACCTCCCTCTGTGGATGTTGCTGCTCGTCTTCTTTGTTCCCGCCTCGCTGTCCCGTCACCATGTGGTTTCTTCAGTTAAGTTTGGAAGCTTAACGTAGTTGGAAACTCCTGTTGTAATCTCACATGTGTTGACTTTATGTCTGATGACAAATTTACCCAAATACGCCTCGTAGTCGCTGAGATTTACTTCGCTTTAATTTAGCCGTGTCATTTTAGAGCATTAAAGAAATGGACGGTGGTAATTACGGAGTCCTGTCGGTCACTACGAACGTACCTTAGAGGCGGAGCGTTTCCTCTCACGTTTCAGTTAGTAACTTAAACGTTTTCCTCCAGTTGAACTCCTTCCATGGAACCTTCTAACACCGGGTGTCTGTTTTTAATATTAATGTGCTTTCACTTCAATAAAAACCTTAAAACGGACGTCGCCCCTTACCAAGGTTGGTCTGCGCGCCCTGGTGGATGAGATGTCATCGGCGTGACAAAGGCGGGACCTACTCTGCGGTTTTCTGTTTAGCATTTGAAAGCAGAAACAATCTTCTTCTTCTTCTTCTTCTTGATTCAGTGAAGTGCCAGCCTTTCAGTTCGTCTCCTGCAGCAAACGCCCCTCACTCGTGTTCAAAGCCGGTCAGAATAACCGGCAGCTTCGTCGTAAACAGATCCGGCGCTCACTGCTGCGACTCGTACTGCTGTTTATTTCGCTCCAGAGGCTCCATTGTTTCCACCTCCGACTCCTTTATGTCGTCACGACAAAGACGCTGCCCTCCAGCAAAGTGAGCAGGGCGCAACCTTGAAATACAAATAAGACCTTCTTCAAAAAACGCAGCTCCCTTTGTGTGTATATTCGACGGCGCATGACTGCTCAGCGCCCTCGGAGAACCAACCTCGAGCTCTCAACCTTTAAAGCAAAGTGAGATCAGTTTGGACAGAATGAGGATGAAGTACGTTGAGGTTGCAGGAAGGGTTACAGGTAAGTAATATTTCGTCAAAAAGTCCCGGGAGTCTCCCTGAACTTGACTTTTGTCTGTCTGACAAGCCACCAAATGCAGCTGTGTGGGTTAGAAGCCTGCAGAAAACACCCGAAGATGAAGACGAAGCGGAGCTAAAAGACACGAATCGTTCTCGGTTCTTTTCAGAGTTCCTGTTCCAGTCATCGTCAGTCATGGAGCAGCTTCTAACTTCCCAAAGTCTGTTTAATAAAAAGTTTATGCAGTTTGAACACGAGACGGTACAGAGCTTCACAGTATGCCAACACAAAAAAAACAAGCTTAGCGTTAAACCCAAAAGCGACCAGCAAGTATTCACTTTTACACTCAATTAATTGTGTATTAATTGTGTGTAAAAAGTGCATCATCGGGTCTAAACGATTAAATGTCCGCCTACTTACTAGTCCGCACCAGAAATATTAGTCGTTTAAACCAATTTGTGTTTTATTCATGGCAATCAATCAATCAATCAATCTTTATTTGTATAGCGCTTTTCATGCAAGAACATGCAACACAAAGTGCTTTACAGAATTAAAAACAAATTATCACAATAAAACCCCTTCCCTCCCACCCTCCATACTATACACATACACACAATCACACCCAGTAGGGCGACATGGCACTGAGGATCAAGGAAACACCACCTTTGGGTCCGTCCACACTGGGAGGAGCCGCAGGCCTTATCGGGGGGGGACCAGCACCTGGGCCCCCCGACTCTAACTGACAGGTGGACCCCCAGATCAGAAGGAGGAACCCCTAGCCAGCCAGACCAGAGGGACCCAAGGACAGCACCCCCAGTCACCTGACACAGCTCCCAGTGTGGAGGACCCCCCTGAGGAAACACTGGAGTTAAAAGATAATGACTAAAAGCATGAAATAGCAAGATAAAAGCAGCTAAAAGCAGATAAAAGCAGCATCTTAAAAAGCAAGTTAAAAGCAGCAACATAAAACAGGATAGCACCAGATAAAAAACGTAAGAAGAGTTTAAAATATTAATTAAAAGCCTGATTATAAAGGTGTGTCTTTAGTCTTCCTTTAAAAATATCAACAGTCTCTGCAGTCCTGAGGCCCTCCGGTCCACAGGTGGAGCAGCCCGGTCCACAGGTGGAGCAGCCCGGTCCACAGGTGGGGCAGCCCGGTCCACAGGTGGAGCAGGCCATGGTCCACAGGTGGAGCAGCCGGTCCACGGTGGGCAGCCCGGTCCACAGGTGGAGCAGCCGGTCCACAGGTGGAGCAGCACGGTCCACAGGTGGAGCAGCCCGGTCCACAGGTGGAGCAGCCCGGTCCACAGGTGGAGCAGCCCGGTCCACAGGTGGAGCAGCACGGTCCACAGGTGGAGCAGCCCGGTCCACAGGTGGAGTAGCACGGTCCACAGGTGGCTACAGAGCTGTCAGACAGCAGTCCCCCCCTCTCCGCAGCAATACTCGAGTAAATTAGAGTTTTAAAACGGCACGGTGGGAAGATAGTCTCTCGTAAAACCAGCGCGGTTTGGCGGTACTTTAATCTAGAAAATGAAAACAAGGTAGTATGTAGACTGTGTCAGAAACAACTGGCATACAATCACTCGACTGGAGCAATGCACAACCACATTCAACTCAAGCATTTGGATGTTAATCTGCATGAGACGACGGCTGCTGATGCTAGCGGTGCTGATGCTAGCGGTGCTAGCCACACTCAGGCCGATTTGACATTGTTTACCCGGAGACGTGTTCTCCCGTCCGGTCTGAGAGGATAACGCAGCTCATCACGATAATGACTTAGCAAGATATGCTTCCACTTAACTTTGTGGAAGGTAAAGGCTTCAGGAAGCTAATGGAATATGTTGAACCCGAATACACTGTACCGGGACACTAACTGATAACTTCCAGGCTGGAGCGCATCTTTTTTTTAGACGACTAGTCTTAATTAAAATTTTCGTTTAGTCGACAGGGAAATTAGTCGCCAGGAACATCCCTAATCGGGACACGAGGTTTCATGAATATGAACGTAACTGCAGCTCTGATAGTGTCAGCGGAGATAAACCAAACAGCCCTGAATTGATGATATTCACTCAGCAGCACTGATTAAGCCGTTGATCATGAGGCCGCCACAACGTACGTAACGCTTCAGCATCCTCTGACTTTTTTCAACTGACTCAGCGCTGCTTTAATGCGCACGCACGAAACTAACAAAAGTCCAGCTACTGGGAAGTGATTTGAATATGATTCAAAAATATGAACCTTGAGCGTTTTTTTTTTTTTTTCCAGGTAAAGGTCGATTTGTAGCGTGACCCCAAAAAACCCGTAAATGATCCAGAACGACAAAGACTGAGAACCACCAGGAGAGGATGTCCCTGAAAACCAGCAGGTCAAATTATTTGGTTCTTACCAAGAAAAAAAACCTTACATTTAGAAGCGTTAGATGTTTTTTTCTTGTTTTGATAATTACTTTCTTATTTTAAGTCTCGGTATAATCTTTAATCAAGTAAAACTTGACAGGCAGAGAATCCTAAAATGAGACAATTAACACTTAAAATAAGATGTATTCTGTTTTTCCTCCTCCTCATCTCCTCTCCTCATCAAAATAAATCTTGTTTTAAGATTCAATAACAACTTATACCTCTCTTAAATTTAGAAACAAGTGTTCCTACAATCTTAATTTAAGAAATCTTGCTGCATGGACTGATTTTTTCACTTATTTTGAGAACCTTTTTCCTTAGTTGTAGTGTTTTTATCTTGTTTGAAGTACCCCTTTTTTTTGCAGTGTAAGTGTTTCCTGATTGGTCGAATTTCTGATGGGTGGAGCTAAAGACTCATAAGCACCGACAGCTCAGGAATGCATGTTTCCAGCATCACACGTTATCACGAGCCCGGCCAGGGATCTTAATCACCGTACTGACCCTTCTTGGTTTTTTCCCACTACGTTTAAAAGAGTAGCTTCGTCTCATATTCGATATAGACTTTAAACATCCAGACTTTTACATCCGCAATCAGCGGGTGGCACAGAGCAGCACCCTGGATCTGGCCGTTACACCGGAGATAAGACAGAAAACACTAGTAAACAAGAGGCCCGGAGCCACGACAGAACAAGAACCGGCCACTTCATCAGGTCCACCTCTCTAGTACCTGGTTGGACTCGCTTTTGCCTTCATAACTGTCTTCATTCTTGGTGTCGTAGATTCAACCCAGTGTTGTCAGAGGTTCTGGTCCATATGGTTCATGACAGCATCGCCAGTTACATCCATGATGAGAACCTCCAGTTCCACCACATCCCAAAGCTGCCTCTACTGGACTGAGATCTGGTGACTGTGGATCCGACTGGAGGACAGTGGACTCATGATCCAGAAACCAGTCTGAGATGATCACGGTGCATCATCCTGCGGGATGTATCCATCAGAAGATGGTCCAGCGGTGGTCATGAAGGGAAGGACGTGGTCAGCAACAATACTCCACCATGACACCGCATCCCGGGGACCCGTTGGCAGTGCTGTTACAGGGGGTGGGTTGCTGTGGTGCTGCGGGCACACCTGGGGAACATCTGGCCCACCGAGGTGTTTGTCAACTGGATCCCCATGAGATCTGGTGACCCCAAGGCTTGGGGGGCCTGAGTGATGTGACTCTGACCTCAGGTTTCTTGACTGGACTTGTTGCTGGTGGAGGGGCAGGCCGGGCTGGATGGATCCTGTTGGGCCTTGAGGGAAATCCAGCGCACCGGTGGAGGCGCTGCTGCTGCCCAACACTCCAGCACCAGCCGTGATCCAGCCTGTAGTTGTGGTTGTGGTGTCGTCTGAAGTTTGCGGACGACACCACTGTCATCGGTCTGATCCGGGACGGTGACGAGTCTGCTTACAGACGGGAGGTGGAACAGCTGGTCCACTGGTGCAGTCAGAACCACCTGGAGCTGAACCCGCTCAAGACTGTGGAGATGACAGTGGACTTTAGGAGAAGCCCCCCGACACTCCCCCCCCTCACCATCCTCAACAACACAGTGTCTACTGTGGACAACTTCAGGTTTCTGGGATCCACTTTCTCTCGGGACCTGAAGTGGACTTCCCACATAGACACTGTCCAGAAGAAGGCCCAGCAGAGGTTGTACTTCCTGCGACAGCTCAGGAAGTTTAACCTGCCACAGGAGCTGCTGACCATCTTCTACACTGCCATCATCCAGTCTGTCCTCTGTTCCTCTATTACTGTCTGGTTTGGATCAGCCACTAAGAGGGACCGGGCCAGACTGCAACGGACAATCAGGTCTGCAGAGAGGACCATCGGTGCTGACCTTCCCTCCATCCAGGACTTGTACCGGTCCAGGGTCAGGAAACGGGCAGCTAACATCTCTGCAGACCCCTCACATCCCGGACACGGACTGTTCAAGCTCCTCCCCTCTGGTAGGCGCTACAGAGCTCTGTTCGCCAAAACCAGCCGACACAGAGACAGTTTCTTTCCCCAGGCTGTCGCTCTGATGAACTCTCAACAGTCACAGAGTGTCAGAAGAACCACAAAATTGCACAATGACATGTTAGCTTGTCAGGTTGTATATATTGTTGTATATTGTTGTATATATTGTGCCAGTAATTGTTATATTTTATTTAATTTTATTCAAATTGTACAGAGAGCTTAGTAACCGGAGTCAAATTCCTTGTTTGTGTGCACAAACTTGGCCAATAAAACTGATTCTGATTCTGGTTGGTGCTGAGGAAGCGCTGGAGGACAGCATCACCGCTCATCTCTGTGTGTCTGGCTGCTAATTTGCGTTAACAAGCCGTTTATCAGATGGAGCCGATGAAGAGGCTGGTAATTGAATATGAAAAAGGATCACTGCCGATGTCAGTTGTACTTTACCAGCAGAGTGTTTTATATCCAAATTTAAAGAATATCCCCTCCTCCAGGGAGAACTGACTTTATATTTTCTTTTAATCCTAACCCTCAGAATAGAGGGGTTTTTGAAAGATCAGGTCGGTTCACACAAGGCCGAGGCAACCAAATGAGAAACATTATTTGTGAGTGTTTCAGGAGTAAATGTATTCAGAATCGGTGCTCGCGTCCTCAGCTACACTCAGACAAGTATGTGTGTGTGTGTGTTCATCTGCTTTTAAAGGTGTTGTCCAATGACAAGATAAACGCTGACAACCTTGACAGGCCCTCCAAAGCAAGCAGAGCCGCTCTTGCTCCGAGCGGACCAGGCGCCCGCAACTCATAATTTTTCATGCGAGGAGCGTGTTCAAATGAACCCCCTGCCTCTAATGACGGGCTATCGTGACAAGGATTCATCTGGATAAGTGGAGGGAATGAGTGTGTGCTGCGACGCTGCATTTCAGCCGGCTGAGAGAGAAAGTAGGGCTCTGCGTTTGGAGGTGTTTCCCTCGAGCGGTTTAAAGTATGCCTTTGCGTTTATCCCGAGGGTGTAGGTGCACTCTGGAGTTAAATCCATCCATCTGTCATCTTCCACTTATCTGGGTTTGGGCTGCAGAGAAACCCAGAAACCCGTCTCACCCACCTACTGCTTTCATGGACACGAAACCGACCCGACCCGAGCTATTATCATAAGTCCGGGGGTCCGAACCCGAATGGACCCGCAATATTTGGACCCGGAACGGACCCGACCCGAGTCTTTATTTAGTTTCCGACCACGAACCGAACCGAGTTACCCGAATAGAACCGAGACAATCCAGCCTATAGCTGCTCATGTTAAAGTTGTCTAGCGTTGAATAAAACTTGATTTTCTTACCTAAAGTTGTCTTCTTCTACCGGTTCAGTTGCTACATAGGCTACGTGATGTAAACAACAATAAATTGACATCGTTATTTTCTTTGTGGATACAGATGCTATTGGTAGCAACTGCTAACGCTAATAGCCTACACCGGTCAGGACGTGTCGTAAATATGTTCTCTCATCCAGCGTTGTCATGTTGGCTAACCGTTGTGCTTTACAGCTGCCGGGCAAACCGCTAATAACACGCTACGGCAACACGATTGTTTCATGACAAACACGCTACGTTAATGAATAATTAATTAAACTGCCCCGAGTCCTGACATTAGCTGCTACCGCTAATATCTTTACCTCTCTGGAGTAAACGCGGACCCAGCCTGTCAGAGAGCGCCGACCGGACCAGAGACTAACTGTATCGATTCCGACCCGAACTCGGAGTCACAACTTTTGAATGGACCCGAGACCCGATTCGGGTCAGGTTGGAACCTTGGGTTTTCAGGTTGTCGGGTTGTTCCGAAAACCTCTACTCTGGGCTGTAATCTGCTCCAGTGGGACGTGAAGATCCAGACTCGACGGTCCAACTGAGCAACCTGATCCATCCTCCTCTTATTGTGATGGAGGTGGCCTGAATGGAGCCATGTTGACGCTGGTAGGGTCTCCTGGGGGAAACTCAACCAGCGAGAAGGACCAGACTAAATGGGATACGAAGAGTATCAATCCCAGAACTTGATGTCCATCACCTGGAAAAGGCTTGCTGGGGATCCCCACCCTGGATCCAGCTCGTATCAGAGTGCCTCGTACCCTGGACCCAAGCCCCAAACAGGAAGTAGGTTTTGTTGCAATTCCTCTACTGACCACTAGGGTCTGGTTCCAAAACAGAGCAAATCCCCATTGACCTCCATGACCTCCATTTTGGCTGCTTCCAGTTGGGGGTTGTCACAGCAGTGTGACCCGCATGGTTGGTTTGGTGCAAGTCTTACGCTGGATGGCCTTCCAGACACGACCCGGGACATGAGCCCATACCCTGGTGATGATCCTTGGCGCTAATCCGAAACGACTGTCGTGTTGCGACCGTTTTCCTGCAAGCGCTCGTCGCATCAGCAGAGACATTAACTAGCACTAAAGGTTAACGTTAGGGGTGTCCCGATCCCGATCCCCTGATCGGATCGGCCTTCGATCTTAAAAATTTAAGGTGGATCGGATCGGCCGATCAACTTTATTTTAACACGGCGATCTTTTTTTCCATTATTTTTTTCTCAAAAAGTGATCCTAATTAACACAAATTAATAAAGTAATCATATTACACAAACAAAATTTTTTTTTTAACTATATACATTTAATAATTTGCACTGAAATGAAGTTTCTCAGCAGCGCTGTCTTGTATCCACCTTAAAAGTTTTAAGACTGGCGGCGTCAGGCTAAACTTTAGCAAAAATGTCAGCAGAGTGGCAGCGCTATAAAATTACAAAGACCGACGCTTCAACTGTGACTTGAAACGTGTGGAAGGCTGATATATCATGATGGGTAAGTAAGAAGAGAGTTTACAACACCACCGATCTAATCAGACACTTAAAAAAATCACCATCCTAGCGAGCAGGATTCCTTCTGAGCAAACGCTCTGTGAAACGTTTAAAAGAAAGGACAAACTCCCGAAAGACTCGGAGAAATACAGAAAAATCACCGAGCTAATCGCGGAATGTATTACTGAGGACGACCAGCACATTTACAAGGCATTTAACCGGCTCATTAATTACCTCGAGCCTCGTTCCCGTCATTACATGAACGACAAAGGACACAAAGGTGCGCGAACATGTGCAGCGGGTCTTGAAAGAAGTGAAGTTAATATTTTATGTTATTTTTATTCTGATGTGATTTCATTGATTGCAAAGACTTCTGCTAGTGTTTTCATTGCCTTAAACTGCTAGCCAAGTTCACCTGCTGCTATTTAAATGGAAGTGCTTTGTTCTTTAATACTGAGACTGTTGAACAGTCACTGTTCTGTAACTAAATGTGTTTTATAATAATTCTCCCAAACAAAAAAGAAAGAAAAAGAGTGTTTAAATAAGTTATTGTTTATTTAATGAGATGATAAAAGCTATTAACCTCAGCTTGGATGCAGGCCTATTTATTAATGTACACAGGAAATAAAATGCTTAGGAAATTAAACTCTGTTTGCCCACTCAAAAAAAGTGAAATCGGATCGGGAAAAATCGGGAATCGGCCGATCATCAAAATTAAAGATTGGAAATCGGATCGGGACCCAAAAAACGTGATCGGGACATCCCTAGTTAACGTACGCATCTCAGCGCCGTTCTGTGATTCGCCACCGCACAATACGAGGAAGAAGCAACGACAGCAGCACTCTTCATGAGAGTCAGTACTAGGGGTGTGAAAAAAAATCGATTTGGCAATATATCGCAATTTTTTTGGCCGCCCAATATAATATCGACTTTTTTAGCTCCTAATATTGATTTTTAGATTATTTTCAAAAACACTAATAATAAACAATAAATAGGTTGTTTTGAAGCAAATAGTTTTGACTCAATTTGTCCTCTGAATGATCAATATCATCTGATGAACATATATCATATTATATCATATAACATATTCATCTCTGCTTTTAATGTTGATATTAACTGGGAAGAATATCGCAATATATCACAATATGATATCGTATCGTGACCTAAGCATCATGATACATATCGTATTGCGAAGTTCCTTGCCAATACTCACCCCTATTCAGTACCTCAACTGGCATCTCGGATAATCAGGTTTAATTTGTTTTGCCAAATTTATTATTGCCATTTAGAGTGCGAACATATGCATGAAACTGGAAAATAACAGACTACCATTTTGTGCAATTTTTTTTTTTAGGAAAATCTTTGCAATATTGATGTTGCCATATCAATAAATGTTACATATACTGTGCAAACCCGACTCTGCAGCACACAGACGGGCAGTTGGTTTGCATTAGATCAAACATACGTCTGAGCGAGAGCAGTGACAAAATATTACAAGCGCAGCTCCCTCTAATGAACCTCTTTCTAATCGTTATGTTGCTGTAGCCGTGACAGCCCGCCGTGTTGAAAATATTTTAAGTTGTCAAGCCGGAACAAGGCTGCAATCAGCACGCGGAGCAGCTGGATGAGCTCGGTCATTTGTGAAAGCAAAGAACCGGGCCGGGTCGTCGAAACAGGAAGTACACCACACTGCCAGTACCGTTATGTACGAGGACATAATTAAAAGACTGCTCCGACACGTTACTATGGAGCCCCGTTTGGGTCAAAATTCAATGAATAAATGAGTCTATTATTATGAAATACAGGCATTTATTATTATGAAATATGTATCCATTATTATGAAATGTCTCCCATTATTATGAAATATATGTGTATTATTATGAAATATGTCCCATTATTATGAAATATATGTGTATTATTATGAAATATTTCCCATTATTATTAAAAAAATATTATTATGAAATATATTTTATTATTATTTAATCTTAGTTTAATGCATAATAGTTTATTTTAGAATGGCTTTTTTTTTAATCTAAGAATGAGTTTTTACATAATTGCTTTCTTTTTCATAAGAATGAGCTTTTACATAATGGCTTCGTTTTTCATAAGGATGAGCTTTTGCATAATAATGACATTTTGCCAGTGGGCGGGACCAGTGGTTGACCTCCACGCTCATTGGCTGATCCTTCTCCATTCTCCGCTCTGACATCGACTAGTTTTGGCCGTGAGGTCCCGTTAGCAGCGGGCCGTGGCGTCAAGGTCTGCTACTAGTCCGATTGTAGCTATGGCAGCTTGGACTGAGTTACGGGAAACCTTGACCAGGTTAGCAGACAATATTGAAAATGATAATTTATCAGGCGACACTATTTTGACCCGATTTGACGAGGTTTTCGAAATGGTCGGGATGATAGAGGCCTTTGAAAATGTCACTGTTGATGATGCCATTATCAGTACATTAAGAGAATTAGAGCACCGTGCTCGTGTCGATTACGTGCAGCAGGAGAGGTTATCAAATGCTGGCCGGCCACGACTTGAAGTTTCAAGTGCAGCAGTCAGGTCTCTGGTGCTCTCTGGCATAACGGTCAGAGATATTGCTGGCATGTTTGCTGTATCACCTCGAACTATTCGTCGGAGAATGGCGGAAGAAGGTCTCAGGTAAGTTTGCTAGAGTTTGTTTTTAATTTAACATTGGTAGGATTTTGCACACTGCTACAAATTATGATAGATTGTTTTTATTTGCAGAGTGTCCGATCGTTATTCGTCCATTGGGGATGAAGAGTTGGATGCCACAGTGTTGGCCATACAGCGTCTTCACCCCAATGCTGGCAACAGAATGATGATGGGACATCTAAGATCTAGGGGGCTACACATTCAAAGTAAGTTTCATCTCAGTGTACTCCTGATTTAGTAATTGTTACTCTAAATTACATTTTAAAATTTCAGTTACAAATGAGTGGTATCAGATTCATTATGGGTATGGGCACTCAAGTGTTGTCCGTCCGTCTGTCCATCAGGATTTCGGCTGACTGATTCCATGAGAAGAGTCAATCCAGAGGGGGTCATGATGCGACAGTTAGCCATTCAGATTGCAAGGCGCCGTCAGTACAGCGTTCCTGCACCAAACTGCCTTTGGCATATAGACGGCAACCACAAACTAATTCGGTGAGTACCTACTGTCACTTTTGCAAATGCACAGTCCTTGTGTGCCAGCTGGTTGTAGGATTGCATATCATAAGCCAATTCATAGGGAAAACATATAGACTGTATATATAGAAGTGGGCAAAAAAAGTGGGGCTCAAAAATGAAGCCAGTGCTGAAGTGCAAAAGTGCAATACATCTGATGGCTGCTGGAAGCTGGCTCCAAAAAACTCTGGCTCCAATTGACTTCAATCCAAAAATGGTAATTTCCAGTCCTGAAATAGTCAGTCAACATATTTCTTCCAAAACTAATTCTAATGTCATTAACTAAAGGTAATTATTTTTCTCAGTGATCAGGTAATCCATCTGAAAAAAACAAATCATAATCAAGTAGATATTAGTCTTCAAAATGCCACAGATTTAAGGGCATGGTTAACTGGATCGACAAGCCTAGTCTCCAGTGAAAACAATGCTTAAGTCAAGTCTTACACACATTGGGCAGTGTCCTCAGGTTCAGGTGTTAGACCTGCCTCCTCACTACTTTGGTCATATGCAAATATGGTCACTTCTGGCTCCAAACAACCAACATGGTGATGTTCAAATGTGATCTCTTAACCAATGGGTAATGTCTCACTTGCTTTGTCTATTTCTGTATACATTCTATGGGTAAGCACTAGTCTTAGACTCTGTAAACATTATGCTAAATAATGCACAAAGAATTCTAAACATTTTTTTTTTGACAGTTGGAGAATTATTGTGCATGGTGGGATAGATGGCTTTTCAAGGTTAATTGTCTACCTCAACGCTGCCACCAACAACAAAGCCACAACTGTTTTTGATGGTTTCATGTCAGCTGTCAGGGAATATGGCGTACCCTCACGAGTCCGGTAAGTGTTAAATGAAATTAAACAGTCTCTAAATTATGCTTCCAGGCGTAATGACATTGGATACCTTAAAAATTTGCCATCAACTCTGACCAGAATGTGTGTTTTTTTCGGTATGCATCTTTATTTAAGATCTGACTGACAAGGAGGGGGGAAAATGTGAAGGTTGCTCACTTCATGGTCCAGACAATGGGGCTGAACAGGAGCTCTCACATTACAGGCAGAAGTGTCCATAACCAGCGGTAAGGACAAAAAAGTCAACAAATTAACAGCCTAAACTTCACAATCGCAGCTCTTGTTTTAGGCTTGCACTTGTTAGAGAATTCCTAAATTCACAGTGCATGGGTTAAGACTTGACTAATACACGATTCCAAAGTTCAGATAAGTCAAAGTTGTTAGTCAGTGTTTCAAAAGGGAACAGTTTCCTTGATTTTTGCTCAAATGTATGTCTTTACAGAATCGAGCGCCTATGGCGAGATGTGTATGAAAATGTCCTGGACCTTTTCTACACAGTGTTCACCCAGCTGGAGCTTCAGGAGCTGCTTAATCCTGCTGATGAAATTCACTTGTTTGCCCTGCACAGATGCTTTCTGCATCACATTCAGCACAGTCTCCAGTCATTCAGAGCAGCATGGAATCAGCATGGACTGAGAACGGCAAACAGACGTTCACCCTTGCAGCTGTGGTTGCTGCACGGAAGGGAGGGGCAAGATCTTTCACAGGTGAACTTTACTATTTAAGACTAGATTTTACATTACATTCTATTGCATAGATTGGAGACACGTTTACTGAAAATTGTGTAATGAGATAGGAGGATGTTTATTTTTCTAACATCAGTTTGTGGAAATATTCTGTCTCATAAACTGATGGAACATTTCCACAAAATATGACATTAGAGAAAAAACTCCTATCTTTGTTTTATACAATGTTTTACATTGTTTACCTGTTTTGACATTAATGTGAGTTTCTCCTGGATTAATAATCTATCTCACCTCCAAAAGCAGGAAGAAACATATCTCAAAGTTATGACTTCTATTATTTCAAATATCACTCAAACTAAATTCTCATCTTACAATGTGTATTCTTTCAGGTTGCTCGAAAATATTCATTTTGTCATCTTACAATAACATGTTATAACTGTCACTCTTTATAGGTGTTCATCTGACAGCTGTGATGTGTCACTTAAGAGATGGTCTTCTTGTAGGCGTGACCAGCCCGATGGAGCTAACAGATCCAGCAGGCTGGCCACGCCCCCTGCCACACCCCAGGTGTGTGAGAGCATGAATACTCCCTCATCCAGGTTCATGGTGTTGTCGGCCCGCTTCCTTATTTCGAGGGGCGGGGGGGCATGGCTGGTCACGCCAACAAGACCATCTCTTAAGTGACACTTCACAGCTGTCAGATGAACACCTCTGAAGATTGCAGTGACAGTCAAAACATGTCAGGTATTTAAATCTTACCTTCTACCCATCTGATTGTCTTTATAAAAGAATCATCTCTATTTTTCTTTCAGGTTGATGAGGACTATGGTGTGGACTGGATGGGACCATATAATCTTCGTCCATCAAATAATATCATTGTTCCAGAGACTGAGCTCCCACTCACACAGGAACATGTTTCAGCGCTGCCCAACCCCAGTGTTCCACTCAGCGAAGCTTTGGCAGTGTACTCTGACACTCTTCGGGCACTCAAACTTATGTTTAGAGTTTGAATTAAAACCTTGCATTGAGACAGTCATCTTTTAGTAGTCTTTATTCTTTGAATGGTAAACATCACATGTTTGCATTAAACTGAGAAAAAGAAGCTACATTGTGCAGACTTGTCTTTAAGAATGGTCTGTATTTGATCAGGTACTTACCTTAAATGGTTTCTGGATGTGTGTTAGCTTTTGTTTTTGAACAATTAAAAAAACAATAACAGGGTCATTGAACAAGGATGACTACTAACAGGACATACCTTACAACACTATAGAATCAGTACAGATCTCTAAAAGACTGCATCCTAAACAAGACCAAAACCAGAGTCTGTGGAGTTGAGACATGCCTGTATGTCAATCAGGAATGACTCATAGCTGTGGTAGTGTTCAGGAAGGCGCAACAGTTCGAAACAGGTGGAAGACTTTGGAAGATCACTTTTGACCACTTCCACAGTAATTTCCCTGGGCAGAACTTCCCATCCTGTCCAGAATTTGAGGAGGGCTTTGCGGTGTGCAGCTGTTGCTGCAACATAGAAACAGAATTTTTAACTGTAGGAGAAACAACCTGTATCTGTCATGTACCCTAAAAGATATCGTAAAAGATGGTGCTTTAGCCAAATAAATGTAGAAACAGAACATTTTAAATTGCTTTTGCATTGAGTAGTTCAACTTAAAAGAGAATGTATGGATATATGTATGCCTAGATTTATTTATTACAAAGTATTTACCATTTTCAATGAAGGTCCGAAGGTACCCAGCTACTCTGCACTGGTCCTCAAGGGAGCAGTTGTCCTCATCCTCCTCTTCCTCATTGTCTCCTGTGCCAGGCCACACAATCCTTTCAAGGATAGCCTGCATATCAATATATTAGACAAATGCTACCTTTGACTACCAGTGAATAAAATCTGTTTACTTAAATGTTTGTCAAATATTAATATTAACAACCTGGATTCATCTCTATTAACAATGGGCATCAAAAAGTCTACATCAGATTTATGAAGTGCTCGTAAAGCGTTCTTAAACAGCAGAAATCTTTCCGTTCAGTATCTGTGAGTTCTGTGTGCACACAGCCCTGCAGTCTCATCCCCTTATAAAGAGTAGCGGGAGTGTTTACATATCCAAATGAGGAACCACTGGCACAAACTTAATGTATGAATGATCAGCGTTCATCAGTCTAAGAACACAGCTGAGAACATTTATGCTGTTAAAGAACAGAAGATACTGGTGGAATGAGGAACCATGACTTTAATATTCAAATGCAAAATGTGAACTCACTTCAGAACTGGGAGCAGTCTCTGATTCCCTTGGAAAAAACAGGGGAATAATGTCTGGTCTTTCTGTCAGAAGTGGCCAGATCATGGTCTCCTTAATCCCTTTCCTGAGCTGCTTGACTTGACGGCTTGTTCGTGTTATAACCTACAGTGCACCCCAAAAACTCAGATTATTAAATGTAATGTAATAAAAGCATTATAAGTATACCGTAGATCTTTAACATTGGACAAACATTCTTATTCAGATTTAAATTTTTGCTATACATTCATTTCTAAGATCAAATCCCTCTTGTATAAATAACTCAATACTTACAGCGTGGAACAGAAGACGCTCATAAAGCCACTTTCGATTGGTTTGTGTGACACCTGGCAGGTCCCAAGAGAGGGCAAGCTCTAGCACATTGCTTTGTTCCTCCTCTGTAAGGTCAACACTGCCATCCAGCTAGATCAAACAACAAACAAAAATTCTAGATTAGTAAAGATGTGCAGTGACTGATTATTTTTTTCAAGTCTAACGTACATTGTTACAGATATATGAAATTAATATTCATCAAAATAAATGCCACACAAATACAAACCAACTGTATGGTGCTGCGGATATCAATATCAGGGCAGTCCTCAATCTGGATTGTGGCTGTGTCAAGTGGGCCACCAAAGAGAACATGAATGATTGCAGGACTTAAACCAGACACACATGGTCCATCATGAATGAATGAATGGCCCATCATTCGTCCTAATTTCAAACAAAATGGACATTTTTTTTAAAAATACATGTCTCACAGCACGACAAGTTATTTAAAACCTTGATAAGTGTTTGGACAAACTCTTGAAGCAGATTTAAAATAACTTTCTCTCATGCCCTTTAACAACATTTATGAATGCAAAACTCCTTTGCTGGTTTTTACCATTTTCTTACCTGCCACCAAGAACATGTCACTCTCAATTAGTGTTTGAGAAGTAGAGGGAATCAAGTGATCTGGTTCACCATCAAAGAGTCTTGTGACATCTGTGTTGCCTGAACAGAGTACATCAGGGTTAACACTGAGTGCTAACCACATCCAGTTTCTTTACTGCTCTTCTTACACATCACAAAGCAAATATGGGACAGTATTTTCTGTCACAATATCCTATACAAATTATACGTGTAATGGCAAAATTATACAAACCAAAGTTTAAATGGAAGCCAAACTGTAGTAGAGAGATTGTTTTTGAGAAAAAGAACCTCTTCACCCCTTCACCAACAGCAACATCTCCTAAAAGAAAACAACATTTAAGTGTAATGTTTATTCATTAAGTTGTAGCATCTCAACTGTGATCCAAATACAGTGGCAATACCTTCCAGTTTGCAGTTGACAGGGCTTGCCCACTCCAGGCTTCGGGACTTGTAAAAGGTTAGCAGTGACCTCTCTTGATCCATGATATTTTCACGCAAGTCCATTTGCAGGATTAAAGCTTTTCGGTTATTATGCTGTGAGAGTAAGTTGGACTTGTAGAGGCAGGCTGCTCTGGACTGATCTGGTTCACATTTCCAGTCTGAAAGATATCAATTTCCTCATATCGGGTAAATCTTTAAACACAATTCTCATCCTAATTAATTTTGAGCTGAGTCACTTGTCTAGCTTGTTCCAAACTTTTATACAATATTTCTACCTGGTGTTTGCCCTGGAAGTGACTCTTCTTCAATTCGATGAGATGGTGCATCTTCATCCACTATCATATCAACTGAAGATTTCCCTGCTCTTGATACCATAGTAGATTCCAAGATGATAACATCTGATTCCTCTGCCCTGCTTGAGAGATTCCTGTCATCACTGCTGCTACAGGATGAGCCCTCTGCCTCTACTGTGGAACTGTGTGTCTGGCTTGACTCAGCTCTAGCAACAGCCTGAAGTTCAGTACCTCTCAGCGAACTGTGAGCAAGATTTAATACGATTTTAACATCCATCACAATACACTGAATAAAGGAGATATACTGTATAAAGTAGACTCACTATGTGTGAAATATATATGCACAGAACACAGCGTCATGAAAATATTGCATAACAATTTCTACCTAGTACAAGTAATTATGTGTTTTTTCATTTCATTGAAAGGAATATTTGTGTCACAGCCCAGGCATTGTGTAAGTGGTCCTTGTTGTTGGGGGGTTGCAGGACTCTGTAGATAACATGAAAAAGTTTAAATTTGGTGCATTGTGGTTCTATGCCTCTAATTGACATTCAACTTAAGAGTTCCTGATACTAAAGACATTGATAACCAACTTTATAACCAACTAAATCTAAAACAGGCAGCTAGACTAGCCAAAAACAAGTCTTCAGCCTTGGCTGCTTGCCAATACGGAGATATGAAAACACTGTGATGAAAACATTATTACAGTTTGTCAGTTTAAACCTGAAACAACTGATTTAACTGAAACAATTTTGCCAAACATATCAGCTGTTAGTGGAAAAAACTGGGAAAACACACTGCCATACATACATTTACTAGTTTGACCGATCCTGAATTACAAACTGTATACCTTTGTTCTGAGACATACTGCAAAGTCTCATGTAATAATGTAATGTGTTCAAGCAACCTTTTGACAGCCGTTTTAAATAACAATTATGTGCAAAGCAACATATGATTAATGTCATTACTCACATCTTCTAAATCAATGCTTTTCTGCAGTGGCCTTACATAGATCATTGATTGTCCAATTCCACTTTGAGGGCTGTGGAGAAATTGCACTGTATACCCAGTGTCTGGGCAGGGGATTAAGCACAGGTTACGGCTTCTTGTTGCACCTAAAACTCTCAGCAATTCAAACCCTCCTGTGTATTTTAGTGGAGGGAATGCATCTTCTATGGTCATTTTAACGATTTCTGGATCGTCATCCCTCCCTGCAAATCAAAACACATTACACACAAACAAAAAAGCAAATACACAAGTTAATTAATAATTAAAATTCAGATATCAAATATTAGTACATTTGTTTTGTATGTGTTAGAATATGAACTAAGTACTATCACCTCGAAACAATAGCCGTTTCTCCCCAAGTCCAGCAGCTGTTAGCGCAAGTTTACCAGCTTTGGTTGGAACAAGAGCTGCCACATGATCACTTAAGCAGAAGAAGGCATGTGTGAAAGTGACACGGTATGGTCTCTTGGCTGATCGAGGTGTCACAGATGAAAGTGGCATTGAAGAAGGCCTTCCTCTGGCAGTCAGAGGTGTCGAAGATGAAGGTGGCGTTGAGAGAAGCCTTGCATTGTAAGGAGCAAACAGTCTTGCAACTTCAGCTTAAAAAAAGAACAAACAAAATTACACAAAAAGCCAATATTAACAAAGTTTCAAATTTGTAGCTGTAATAAAAAATATGTACAGTGAAAAGTAAGCATTATTACACTCAAGGCCTGCTAGACTGTCGTTATTGTCATGATGGTCTAGCAGGCCTTGAGTGTAATAATGCGATTATACAACTTTTACCAACAACAACAACAACAAAAAAGAATGATCCTAGCGTATTCGTACTGTGGACATTTCACTCACAAAATATAAAAGCTTTTTCTTAGTATTATCTCCGTTTCAGTGGAAATACACGAGATCTGACGTTAACTAGTCCCTCTCACCATATAACTTGGGCTTATTTTGTAGGCATCGTTTTTTCCCCAAACTGAATAAATAAAGCACACAGCAACACAAAACTGCGTTGCTAGCTCAGTCAAGTTGTAACTACAATGTCCGCTGAAAAAAAATATAATGGACTTTTTTTCACTGGCCTGTTATTCTTCTGCCTTCACCTATGTCATTTTTAAAATAACAGGTGGTGAATTCCAATTCCTCTCTTAACCCTCAATCTAAACCCTCGAAAGTCAGTGTAAGTTCTGTCTTGGGGCTTAGAAATGGGACACCCCTCGAGTGCAGTTACGTCTTCAGACTGAAATGTATCAGAGCCGTGTTGTCTCTGTATTTCCTGAAATTACACAGGGATAACATTGAAAAGAGCGCTGTATATTCTCTAAATAATATTAGCAAATAACACAATAGAGGATACATTATTCAGTCCTCCGTTGCTACGCAACAAGGTATACAAGTACCGCTGGGCCGGGACCGCTGGTCCGGCAGCAAACATAGTAAAGTTAAAAAAATAAATGTTACGCAACAACGATGTTAATTCATGAAAAAAGTCTTAAACAAAGGCAATATAATGGTTTCGTACCATCTACATCTTTAAGAACTACGAAGATACTTACATTCGTAGCTAGATTTAGCTAAATTACCCAGTGCCTTCTGGGTAGCCCTTACTTCCAAGGGTGGTGCCGGAGAACCTCAATTTTGAGGCGACACAGCCCTCAAACTCGTCTCTCAATTTGATGTTCTTAGAATCGGGACAGGACTTGCACTAAGCGGGAGCGCGTATTTTTGAAATGGACGGTTAAGAGAGGAATTGGAATTCACCCGTAGTCTCTCGTCTGATCAGCGGATCTGCAACGAACTTACACTAACAGTTTTATTTCACTATAGCCATGCTGTCTTGCTCATTTGAGAACGTTCTAAGAATAATAATAAAAAAAACATGCATTATAGTCAAGGTTACTTACCTTGTACAGGATTTCGTGGAGTTGCAGCACTTGTACTTGCAGTTGGTGGGGGACTCGCATCGAGCCTGTTGGCTACCTCTCGGAGCAATTCAGAAAACGATCTTTCTCCTGTCGCCATGCCGTCAAAATCAAGTTTCTTAGTCGATGTAAACTTTTAACGTAAACTGAGGTGCCACGGCCCGCTGCTAACGGGACCTCACGGCCAAAACTAGTCGATGTCAGAGCGGAGAATGGAGAAGGATCAGCCAATGAGCGTGGAGGTCAACCACTGGCCCCGCCCACTGGCAAAATGTCATTATTATGTAAAAGCTCATCCTTATGAAAAACGAAGCCATTATGTAAAAGCTCATTCTTATGAAAAAGAAAGCAATTATGTAAAAACTCATTCTTAGATTAAAAAAAAGCCATTCTAAAATATACTATTATGCATTAAACTAAGATTAAATAATAATAAAATATATTTCATAATAATATTTTTTTAATAATAATGGGAAATATTTCATAATAATACACATATATTTCATAATAATGGGACATATTTCATAATAATAAACATGTATTTCATAATAATGGGAGACATTTCATAATAATGGATACATATTTCATAATAATAAATGCCTGTATTTCATAATAATAGACTAATTTATTCATTGAATTTTGACCCAAACGGGGCTCCATACGTTACGCTGCGCCTTTATTTATTGAACAAAAACGAAGGTAAAATGCAGAATCAGGGTGTGAGAGATCAATACCGGCAGAGCGTAGTCGTCCTGCCTGACGCTACGGCGGTGAGCGGTGCTCGTTTCATTACTGCAGCAACCTGCCAGAGCAACAAAGAAAAAGGGAAAAAAGAAAGCTGCTGCTGCTGAATGTACAAGATCCGAGTCCGTCCTTGTTCAATTAAAAAAAAAAAAAAAATCAGTCCTCTCAGTGTTTTGGCCTCGTTGACAGTGAATCCATCTTTAATCACAACCAGAGTCTCCTTGAAACAATCTAAAATCGCTCTGATGTGTTGGTTTGAATCAATTTCAGCTAACAAACGAGGTTTCTATCCAGCCTTTCAGCGGCCGCCTGAGTCAAAGAGGCGGGAAAAGGCCTGGCTTGGCTCGGCTTGCAATCTGCGCCTGCCTGGAACGGAAAAAAACCCACTTCTGTGAATGAATGTATCATCTAGGATCTAAGTCATCTGCTTCTTCAGTTGGAGTGACGCTCTGATGAAAAACAACCCGTAACTTCGAACACGTGGTCGTTACAAAGAACCAGGTATGGACTGGCCATCGGGCGTACCGGGCAATGCCCGGTGGGCCGACGCACATCTGTGGGCCGGCCCAGGTCTGTCATAAAAAAAAAAAAAAGTATATAGTTTTTATTGACCGCGACGGTAACGGACTGGTAGTCGGCTCATAAAAATCTCCGAGGGAGGGGCCACGACGACACACACTCAACAAACTCAAGAAAGAGACACTGACAGCGAATCAGACAAGCGCTCCAGTGCTTCACTGATGTGAACGCAGTATGAACGTTATTTTCTGCTGAAGGGAGGGGGTGGAGGAGGGCGGGGCCTTGCGAAGACACGAAGTGGCCCATTGGTTGATTTTCTTGACGGACATTGGGCTAGTCCAATGAAATTTCTCAGCTCTCGTTGGCCCGCCCCTCCCATCCCTCCTGACCAAATTTTGCCGTTTGGCCTGACCGGAGAGTGTGGTGGCTCGTGGATGAGTATGGAAATGGAGAAAAAAGCACAAAAGCGAAAGGGAGGAGCAGAAAAGCTCAGAGAACGGAGACAAAAAAAATTAAAAGTGGATGCAGCAAAATGTGCCAAAATCACGGAAATGTTTTCAACCACAAGCTCGGGGGGGCCGTCGAGTGAACAGGTGGTTGTCCGAGAAGAAGCGGACGAGGAGAGGGAGAAGGAGGAGGAGGAGGAGGAGGAGAGAGATGAGACCCAGCAGCAGGGCGAGATTGAGGTCAGAATAGCTATTTGGAGGTGATCACCTGTGTGTGTGTGTGTGTGTGTGTGTGCGGGTGTGTGTGTGTGTGTGTGGTTTAGTCTTTGTTGTCAAATAATGCTTTGAGTAGATTTGGTGTCCAATTTACAGTGTTAAGTGTGTTAAAATATTAGTGAAACATTGCTTTGCTGAAATGCATGATAAATAATTGGTAGACATGAGTAACACTAGTGACACTAACACCACTTTATTTTAATTTTTGAAACTTCAGTATGTGCACATAGTATACAACATGCAGCATGTGCTTCCGCATATCGTATAAATAACCGGCATTTTTGATCCCCGGCGTATGGTGGGCCGCCAGGGATCAAAAATGCCCCGGCCATTTTTTGGTCCCAGTCCAGCCCTGCAAAGAACCCTCGTGATTCAACGGCTCGTAGATCTGCATTTCAGCAGCAGTGGATTGTTTCACTGGCGTCACACGTCCGGTACTTTGACCCAACATCAAACGTGGACGGAAATTCAGAGGATGACGCCCAAACCGCGTTGGGTATATATATCTTCCATTGTTGAATTTTCCCGCCATTGTTGGCACAGTTTATGACGGAACATGTATTCCCACTCGACCGACTCGACGTTATAAAAATATATATTTGTAGAAAGAGAAAAACACTGGTTAATCTGCGAGCCGGTGAAACTGTCGCTCTGTAGCACAACCCAGCAATGGTGGACGGGGTACTTCTGGGGGGGGCGGCCCGAAAAGGTCTATATGGTCAACCCAGCATCATCCCTCTATCTGACCACATGTGTTCAGATATGTACAGAATCTCCTTAAAGGAGTGCCGCAGACCCCCGCTGATCATGAATAATCTCAGCATCTCCCCGCTGATCATGAATAATCTCAGCATCTCTCTGCTGATCATGAATAATCTCAGCATCTCTCCGCTGATCGTGAATAATCTCAGCATCTCTCCGCTGATCATGAATAATCTCAGCATCTCTCCGCTGATCATGAATAATCTCAGCATCTCTCCGCTGATCATGAATAATCTCAGCATCTCTCCGCTGATCATGAATAATCTCAGCATCTCTCTGCTGATCATGAATAATCTCAGCATCTCTCTGGTTTCCAGGTTCTGCCCTCCAGCTGTTATTCATTCACTCTCTCACTGCGAAGAGACAGACCTGATTCTGAGGCTGAAGGGGAGAAACCTTCCCTGAAACGGAGGACTCTGTGATAATCTGAAGCTTTTCTCTTTGATCCCCTCCCCCGTTAAAATGTCTGGAATAACTAACATATCTTTAGTGCTGAGGGACGCACAGACCATTTGCCGTCATCCAGCCGTTTCATATTTTCTTTTTAGGCTAATGGCCAGTCATGAGTGAGTGGGCTCGACGCTAATGAGATAGCATCACCAGAGAGAAGCTGTGATGCCCCTGCTGAATATTCAGCCGTCGTGGTCTTCGTGTTTTAGGACGGACCCCTTTGTTTCTATATTAAGTAACGTATTGTTGTGCGTTTAAGCCCACAGCAGAGACTGTCACAGAGCTGAAGGGGATTAGCTGGGATCGATCAAACACCCAACAATGATTAAAGCATCTCCGTCTAAGAGGAGGCTCGATTTTACAACTCTGGGATTAAGAGACTAGCGGAGCGAGCCTACGTGGAAAACCGAGGATGCGAGGCTCCTGCAATCACACGTCACGATGCAGCTGAGGACGGGGGAATTTCCAAAGACGTCCAAACCTCCAGGATCCAAGAGACTGGCTGGCGATTTAATCATCTTTATTTGACCAGGCAGACAAAAAAACAAACAAAACAAAACTCTTGATCCACTTAAATACGAAGAATGAAGAATGGAAGTTTGCATGTAGAACGGAAGGACACTTTTTAAGGGAATTTATCCCAGTATTTAAGTCAGAGGAGGACACAGGGGACCATCTGACCCGAGCACAGAAACTACAATGGTGTGTAAAAGCTCTATGATTTATGATGAACCTCAGAGCTCCACGGTAGACTGGACCCAGTGTATGTAGACGTTGTTAGAAAGCGAGCACATAAATCACATCACCACAGTCCAGCTGGAGACAAGTCTCTCTTTGGCTTTAAAAGAGAAGCAAGACTTGAATCTAACATTCCACACGTTGCAACTGAAATGGCATCTGAAGTGCGTACGGCCAGCGCTGAAACGGGGAGTGGCGAGTCTCCACCAGGACAAAGCTGCTCAGCCGACGCAGGAGACGGCAGCCATGACGAGCAGCCTTGGACCAGGGCTGGCAGCGTCAAGATACTGAAGTCGAAATCTCACAGGACGTGATCTGGTTTTTGCGGCGTCTTCAGCACGACTTCAAACGTCCGCAGGCGCCATTTTAGATCTGAGTGCCTGCAAGTGCTGGCTGAGCTGGTTTAGTGAGACATCAGGGGTTTACCCAAAGGTTTCCAGATCACGCCGTTGCCAGACCTCATGAGTCCGCTACATATGGGGCTGGGTATCAGTATGTCTTTGTGGCAGCCATTCCCAAACTTCAGAACACCAAGGCCCAATTTGAAATGTAAATAGTTTCTGCGGCCCACCGAAACCTTTAATCACAACTGTGATCAACATACAAGACGAGAAGCTGTGTTCTGACATCAGTGTACGGGGTCAAAAAAAAAGGTGACGCTTGTCATATTAAGTTGACAGTAGAATCATATGCAATTGGTTTGTTTTATTACTTTTTAATTAAGAATATATTTTTACATTTAAAAAAATTTTTTTTTATTTCTAATGACCTCTCACGGCCGACCTGCAGTACCACGACGGCCCACCAGGGGGCCGCGGCCCACACTTTGTGCGTGACTGCTTTAGGTATCGACTGAATTGTTTAGATACCTTAAGTGTCAGAACTAGGGATGCGCTCGATTAGTCGTCTAAACGATTAAACGTCCGCTCACTTACTAGTCGGCACCAGAAATATTAGTCGTTTAAACCAATTTGTGTTTTATTCATGTACAAGGCCGCTTAACTGTCATACAGCCTCCCGCCACTAGTCGGGGCTACAGAGCCGTCAGACAGCAGCCCCCCTCTCCACAGCAATGCTCGAGTAGACTGGAGTTTTAAAACGGCACGGTGGGAAGATAGTCTCGCTAAACCAGCGCGTTTTGGCGGTACTTTAATCTAGAAAATGAAAACAAGGTAGTAGACTGTGTCAGAAATAGGGTTGGGCGATTTTATCGATTCGGCGATATATATCAATATTTTATTTCCCAGAGAGTATCGATATTTCAGCCGCGGGTATCGATATTCTAAGCTCCCTTCAAAACCCCCGTGTCTCCCACGGCTGCTCTTCCTGCAAAGTGCCATTTAGTCCTCCAGCCGCTAGTGTCGCTGTAGAGCGTTTCTAACAGGTTATCCAGAAGCTTCTTTCTCTTCTGGCTACAGCTGAGCCAGTCAGGAGGATGGCGGCGAGTATAAACCCAGCGCCTGCGTGCTTAAAAGCAGATGTGTGGGAGCAGCTCAGGTTTAAAAAGAAAAAGGAAAGCAAAGATTTAGACAAAAGTATGGCGGTTTGCAAGCTGTGTCACTCAAACGTAAAGTACTCTGAAAATACCACCAACCTGCGAGCCCACCTGAAACGTAACCACCAGGACAAGCTAATGCTAACTGAGAGCTAGCCAAACTTTATTTGTCAGGATTTGAGACCGTATTCAGTGGTGGAAAACGCCGGCTTTAAGGGCTGTGTTTACTCTCACGGCAACGTGTCGCAGTTATCTTGTCCCCGGTACGCCGCAGTTATTTTTGATATATGTTAATGTTGAAGCGCGTCTCCGCTATGTTATTCAACGCCACAACGGAGATGGACAATCACGAACTAGCTAAACTTACTAAACTTATCTCTTGTTTTTCCACTTCCTCACCGACTCGGCCGTATCCAGACCCACATTCATCGCTATCTCCCTCCATGAATTACTAGAATATGTGCTGTCTTTGTAGTGTGGAGAACCAGAATCGTACAGATGTGGGTACTTCCTCATTTCTTTGATGACATGGATGTAGAATTGACCAATCAGAGGCCTCCTTTCTCTCCTCTCTGCGACGTTGTTTGCAGTCACCTACCTTTCAGTTCAGTTAATTCAAACAAATTGGAACACTCACAAGATGTCACCAAAATCACTTTGTCCTGTTAAAATCTTTCAGAAAATGATGTAAATGTATTGTTAGAAAAATATCGATATAAAATCGTATCGTGAGCCAGATGTATCGTATCGTATCGTGAGATTAGTGTATCGCTACAGCCCTAGTCAGAAACAACTGGCATACAATCTCGACTGGAGCAATGCGCAACCACATTCAACACAAGCATTTGGATGTTAATCTGCACGAGACGACGGCTGCTGATGCTAGCGGTGCTGATGCTAGCGGTGCTAGCCACACTCAGGCTGATTTGACATTGTTTACCCAGAGACGTGTTCTCCCGTCCGGTCTGAGAGGCTAACGCAGCTCATCACGATCATGATTTCGCAAGATATGCTTCCACTTAACTTTGTGGAAGGTAAAGGCTTCAGGAAGCTAATGGAATATGTTGAGCCCGAATACACCGTACCGGGACACAAACTGATAACTTCCAGGCTGTAGCTTATCTTTTTTTTAGACGACTAGTCTTTATTAAAATTTTCGTTTAGTCGACAGGGAAATTAGTCGCCAGGAACATCCCTAGTCAGAATACTGTGTTTTTCGATACCTTTTCTCTTCTCTATACCTTTTCCCATTTTCGATGCCTTACAGGTAGCATCCACCTGAGCGCCCTGATAACACCGCTTCAGTCCTCCAGTCCTGTCCTGACAGAGCGGCGCCAGTTCCAAACAGCCCCATGGAAACACTACCAGTAGCTCCAGTTCAGTCTGCTAAGGACAGAACTGGTCTCGTCCCCTCCGTCGTCGTCAGCTTTTACCATCGGTATCTCTCTTCATCGTGGTGGTGGATTTGCTCCAGGAGTGGTTTGGTGCTCTCACCTGGAATCCACCGACAGCGTCGGGGAGCTAAAGTGTTAACGCCGTAGACTACAACTCAGAAAGCCTCAATTGTGCAGAGATTTCTTTACCTGCTGAAGTACAGCGTACATAAAAAAATCATGCGGGGGTCAACGGAGATGGACTCGATTTTGGAGCCAACCCCTAGTGGTCAGTCAGTGAACCATAATTTCCCCCGACGTCTGCAGTGCTGCCAGCTCTGAAAACTGGATGTTTTGTTTTTTTCTCATTCAAATCCAACATTGCTATTTTGTGGCAGATGAAAAATAAGCATCTTTCATACATTTCTTTCTAGATGATTCTTTCAAGGCCATCGCCGTTGTGAAATTCTCCTTTGATGCAGGACTCATCTCAGTAAACAGCAGACAGGATGCGTCTGTAATGTGATGCTTTCGTTTGTGACGACTGCGAGATTGCTTGGGATTCTTATGATTTCTCTTGGACCTTTTTATTATAAGCTTAAAGATTGCGCGTGAACATCTAACACAAACAAGCAATATGACAGCCGAAGATGTGAGGATAAAAGGTTTGAAGAAGAGAACGTGTTTGCTCTAAAACAAGCAGGCTCTGGTGAAATGATGAGAAATATCCATAGATGTCGGGTTGTTGAAACGAGGCCGGCTGGTTAGTAGATCTGAGCGCCGGCACAGCTGGATCAGGTAGCGAGCTTTCGCTTTAAGCATCTGGGACGGATGCTTAAACAGATATGAATGACTGTGGGTATGTTTGGATCTCTGCTGGTCTATCCTCCTGTCTGCTTCACTCGTAAAATGCCTATATTATGCCTTTCGATATTTTCTGACCCATTTACAGTGTCACGATGGATTGTCATCTCAGACTTGGCCAAAAAAAACAGAGGTACATATACAGTCATGGGAAAAATGATTAGACCACCCTTGTTTTCTTCAGTTTCTTGTTCATTTTAATGCCTGGTACAACTAAAGGTACATTTGTTTGGACAAACATAACGATAACCACAAAGATTGCTCATAAGAGTTTTATTTAAGAGCTGATATCTTACCATTTTCCATGGTTTTCTTGATTATAACCTAAATCACTTAAGTTTTTACATCAATAGCTATGGCGTTGTACTGCCAAAAACACTGCTTTTATGCATTCAGTGTTTGTTTTAGTCACATGATGACGTTTAGTGGTACCAGGTATTAAAATGAACAAGAAAGTGAAGAAAAAATGGTGGTCTAATCATTTTTTCCATGACTGTATGTTGGCGTATTTGAAAACAGTGGCGAACCTTCAGTGTTACTCCAAGAGCATCGAGGACTCATCCAGGAGGTTCAACAATAAGAAAGAGACTGGACTAAAATGGCATCAATGGCTGAGTTCCAAGATCAAAACTGCTGAGCAAAAAAAAACAACACGAAGGCCTGTCACATTTTACAAAAGACGCCTTGATGATCCCAACTTTTGGAAAAAGAAAAGACTGACAAGACAAAAGATTAACTTTTTTGGAAGATGTCCTGTCACAGGGAGCGCAGCATCTCTGAGGAGGAGCACGGTGGTGGCGGCGTGATGCTCTGGGGCTGCTCTGCTGCTTCAGGACCAGGACGACTGTCTGTAACTGATGGACCCATGAACTGTGCTCTCTGCCAGAAAATCCTGAAGGAGAACGTCCGGCCATCAGTTCCTGACCTGAAGCTTAAGGACACTTGGGTTCTGCGGCAGGACGATGGCCTGAAGTCCACCCCTGGTTGCTTCAAAGAAAGAAAAAAAAATGGTTCGGGAGTGGCCAAGCCAAAGTCCAGACTAAAATCCCACTGAGATGCTCTGACGTGACCTTAAACAGGCCCTTCATAATGGAGTTACAGCAATTCTGCAAAGAAGAGTGACTGACTGGTGATAGACTCCTCACCAGTTATCACAAATGCTTGACTGTACCCTAACCCAACCTTAGGCCCCTAACCCTAAGGTTAGGGTTAGGGTTAAGGGATCAGTGAATCTGATCTTCCAGAAGAACTTTTTTAGACTTTTGGAAATTGTTTTAAGACTTTTTTTTTTGATCATTTTTTAAGCCCCACTTCTAAGAGGAGCTTAAAAAAAAAATTGTAATAAATTTTAACTCATTTAATAAACGTTATGGTGTGTTCTTTTTTAGATGGTGGGTGGCTCGAACTGGCCCTGAACCCCCTGGAAAAAGAGGCTCCTTTCCAACCTTTTTTCTACCTTCCTTTCTGGATATGAATTTATCTCAACCGGACTACTGGATTCTTTCCCCATTTGTCAAATTTTCACAAACAAACAATAACCCCTTTCCTCTGAGCTTATCTTCTAGACCTGGATCATGCAGATCATGCACTGTCAAACCAACCAGGACAACACAAGGAACCTGGATCTGACCCAGCATACAGCCTACAGCGACGATAAGGTAGCAGCCTTCCACCATGCACACCAACAGGCTTGTGCACCGGCCCCAAACCACATACACATGTTCCCCACGCTACACTAACAGATCCCATTACCAGACACACTAGCAAACAATATTTTAAGCTAATACAAGCTATACACCATAAATGCATAATAGATAGAGCAGCACACTACAATACATTCCCACCTGGTATGTCAAGACAAGTCACAAAACTCACAGACCTCATAAAACCATCCACACCTAGTTTAGACAGCCGAGATTCACCAAAACACCACACACCAGATGACCAACACAATCCATATCCTTCAACAACACTGTCATTAACTCTGTGTCTACTTCTGCACCCAACCAACTAGCATTTTAAACAGCCACAGGCTGGGCCCTAAAACGCTACGAACTCAGACTTTCAACTGGCACACTCCAGGCCGTCCAACAAATTCTCTTCCCAGAAAATACACCCGGTGAACCGGCAGGTAAGGGCCAACAATCCAACCCACCCTCTACCCCCTCCAGCTCTCAGTCTGGATGAATATCCCACCTTACCCCCAAGCCAGAGATCCCCAATTCTCCATTATTTCCAAAGGCTCCCACTAAACCCGTAAACATCTACAAACTACATTACCCTTCCATTCCCTTTCCTCTACCTCAGTTATCAGAACAGGGGCCCATTAAACCTACTTCCTTCCCCTTTCCTCAACAGCTACCACATCGGGCACTGGAAGCACGATCACTCCACCTAACCCTAACCCTAACCAAACAACCCATCTTCATATAGTCTTCAAACCTACCTACCACTAAGAGTCCAAACCCTACCATATCGCCCGGGAAAGACTGTCCAGCTGGAGGTAGAACTACATCCGCCTCCTCCTTTGGTACATCCCCTACCCTCACCCACCATCTTCCCTCAACCCATTTCCAACATTTCTGTTATTTAGCTGATAACATTCTCCCCTCCTCTCAACAGTCTTCAGAAACTCTGGGGCCACCTGGGGGCGGGGGGGCTGGGGGGACTCCCGTAGACTCCACACTGTCTCTTACATCACCATCGCCACTCCCACCTGCTCTGGATCAGGTATCCTCATTTAATACCAGTGACGTGCGGTCAGGTGAGGCAGGGGAGGCCGTGCCTCACCTGCCATCATGGAAAGAAAGAAATGAAAAAAAATATATATTTTTTATATTTATCAATTGATTTGTACTATAAAGTAATTTCCATTTAACTTCACATTTTAGATTATTTTTGATTCAAAATCGCCGAATTCACATTACCTTCAAATACTGAGAAGATGAGGGCGGTGAGGCAGCACCCCGCTGAGCCTCACCATGATGCGCAAACTCGGCTAACTGTGCTGCCATGCTACCAGGTCTCTTTGTATGTCACTATTAAAATGTTCAAACACGTTTGCTATATGAAATAAGTTCCATAGTTTAGCTGATTTATATAATGAAACAGCAACTATATGTAATGTGCTTGTGCCGGCGCGATCATAAAACGGCTGAGAAGAGGCACGGGTGAGGCACGCACTTCTCCTGCCTCACGTTAGGGGGCCTAGTGAGCACGGGATTCACTTGCGACATTGGCTGCAGAATAATGACAGCGCTGTCACTTATTCTGCAGAAGGAGCGGCGCATGGACTTCATTTATAAGTAAAGGTAGACCATAATAACTTTTTTTAAATTAAAATGTGCTTTTTTGTGCGCTACGATTTGTATGTGAAAGCATTTAATGTGAATGACGATAGGCGGTTTTAAACATAAACGTTAATGCTGCCAATCAAATGTGAATAATTCTGGAGGGTTCATATGCTTGTGAATCTGACTGATGAAGTCAGTGCCTCACCAGCCATGAATCTCACCGCACGTCACTGTTTAATACAACCCGTCAACCGTCCCCTCTGGACCCCAGCACCTCCCAGCCACCACCTTTGACCCTCTCCCCTTTCTCTCCACTCTTTCTCCTTCTACAAGATCTCTCCATCCATTCTCCTTGTACCCCCAACCCTCCTTCTCATTTTCCATCAAATACCCACCTCCCAATCCCTTCCTACTACCCCCCAGGCCTCACCTCCCCCACAGGTTAACATCCCAACCCATTTGCTTAAACCAAATAATCATATAGCCCGTCCCGGGCGCAGAATCCAGGACTGGTGCTTCAAAGCCAGGAAACCAGTCCTGGTAATAGGAGACTCCAACATCAACCGACAATTACAACCAAATCCAGCTGGACCGCTACCCCGGAGCTAATGTCTACCACTTTCTAAAAATCTGCCATAAAACAATTATGTATCCAGATGTCAAAATTGTCATCTTCTCCATAGGCATCAATAACATGAACCAGGATCCCAAGCAGACCACCACAAAACAACTCAAAAGTCTCTTTCGGGTCAGTAGGACGGCCTTCCCCAATGCAGAAGTTTATTTCCCAGTCATGAACTTCTCACCCAAACTCACCCCCACACAGCGCAATAACCTTAAATACGTCAATAATGGCATGGTCACCACCTTCCCCTCACCATTGGAAATTCCCCATGACCCCTTCACCACTGAAAACAATAACATTCACTGGACACCTACTACAGCTAAACAAACTCTAGACAACCTGGCAGCACAATTAAATTTACAATAAATCCAAAAACCCAACCGGTTTCCACCAAACTTTCCCCACGAGACCTGGACTTGAGCAAAGACTCCAATGTCCTAAATCTTTCTACATTATCCATACCCCAATATCAGTTATTGGACAGGGGGCTTATCTTTGTCCTGTGGCCGTCCCGCTTAGACCGGGAGGAACTTGCAAAGGGACCTTCATCTTTTCCATAGACGTATCAAATCTCATCGACTATTTTCACATCAACCAGAATTCACGACATATTCCGTCTAACTGGGAACCACCGGCCACTGGTATTCACTCATACATCCATAAACTAATCCCATCAAGAGTGCAGAGGAGATGGAGGACCCAAACACAGGAGTTCACAATAAATAAAGAAAAAAAATTTGCAAAAAAAAAAAACAAACACAAAAGTAATCCAGGTATCCAGGCAGGGGAACATGGAGGAACAACAAGTGACCAAAAACCAGCAGAGTACTTACAGGACACGAGACAACGGACAAGACAAGACTTAAATACACAGGGAACCTAAGGAGAGACAGGTGCAGACAATCAGGATAACAAGAGGGAAGGAAGCAAAGCTCAAAACAACGGAGACAAGACAGACCTTCAAAGTAAAACAGGAAACAGGTAACACAAAAGACAGGGAATTGACGCCAACTTAACACAGAACAAGGAAAAACCCAAAATGGCCGTCATGGCCGCCCCAGACCATGACAAATCCGGACAAATGAACCGGCCCAACACCATCTTCGGCCCTTGGCAGAACCTAAGGATAACCTGCCAAGGGCTGAACGTAGGGCCCTCACAGAATTAAAAAAAAAAAAAAAAAACAGAATATTATCATGAAAACCTGCAGACAAAGGCAATAAACAACAGTGGCCCAAGCTCAGTCCATAAACATACTCACCCTCCATCACCCCATCTGATTCCTTCTGTTTCCACCAAACTCCGCTCTACATCGAGTCATTAAACCAAAACTTTTTCCTACTACAGTCTCGACACTCGGCCTTTCAGAACCATAAAATCATCTCAGCATACAGGAAACACAAGAGCCTTTAATCCATAGACCCACACCTCCTCTTCAACATGGCCACCACTACAGAAACAGAAAATTCATTCATAACCCATATAGCAATACATCATTTCTCATTCTAGGCTCCTTTTCCATCACCGCTACCAACGTCGTCTACATCATCACCTGCACACTGCAAGAAACATTATATAGGAGAAACCAAACATTCAACCCACACCCGTTTAACCCAACATTTATATAACATCGGTGAAGGTCGAATTTCCCCTCCCCTGGTACATCATCTTCAGCTCCATCCCCCCATTCACCTCATTATCACTGTCTTAGAAAATAATGATCGCTGGACCTGTGGGCAGAGGAAGAGAGGTGGAGTGGTTCTGGACCATCCACTGGAACTCAGGGACACTGTACCACTTTGTAACTGTGGGATTTTCTTAGGACAAGACAAACCCACTCCCCCACTCCCTTTTGTATTATTATTGTTTTAGTGTTTTATGCATGTTCTGCATTTTATTTTTTTTATTTAACCTTTATTCAACCAGGTTAGTCCTGTTGAGATTAAGAACCTCTTTTTCAAGGGAGACCTGTCCAAGACGGGCAGCAGCAGCAAAACACAAAGATGCAGACAAAGACATACAAGGAACAAAGTACAATTTACAAGCACTAACTAATATTTTATTTTACTAATATTTATTACAAGCATTTGTTTTTATATTGTGATGGCACTTTTTTTTTTTTGACTTTTTAACCTCTCATAGCACTTACCTTCCTGCCCCGGGGTTTTAGCATTCAGATATTCAATTGTTTTTATACTTATTTATCGATATATTTTATTGTTTTATTTTATTTTTTATGTTTTTATCTCCTCCCCCATGCATTTCCCCTTTAAAAAAAAAAAAATAAATAAATAAATAATATATAAATAATAAATAATAATAAAAAAATAATATATATATTATATATATATATATATATATATATATAATATATAATATATATATATATATATTATATATATTATATATATTAGTTCACCATTTTATACCTGGTACCCACTAAACGTCATCATGTGACTAAAACAGACAGAAAAGAAAACACTGAATGCATAAAAAAGCAGTGTTTTGGCAGTACAACGCCATAGCTATTGATGTAAAACTTAAGTGATTTAGGTTATAATCAAGAAAACCATGGAAAATGGTAAGATATCAGCTCTTAAATAAAACTCTTATGAGCAATCTTTGTGGTTATCGTTATGTTTGTCCAAACAAATGTACCTTTAGTTGTACCAGGCATTAAAATGAACAAGAAACTGAAGAAGAAAACAAGGGCGGGTCTAATAATTTTTTCCATGACTGTATATGTATATATATATATATATATATATATTTTTTTTTTTTTTTTCCCCTTCCCCATCATTTTAATTTACTGCTGGGCCCACACCCCTTATTAAAATTTACCTTGGCAGCTCCCTCTCTTCACTCTGACCAGTGCTCTGCCTGGGAATCAAACCCGGATCCTCGGTGGGAAGGACCACTGCACTTTCCACTTCACCACCCACCCGTTAAGATCAGTAGGCCAGTGCACACGAATGTAAACGCCAACCCATAACCCCAAACCTAACCCTAACCCGTTTTTATCTCTCTCCCTGACATTTTTAATCCATATGCCCAAAAAAGGTATGATCTATGGCAAGCCCTGAAACCAGAAACTAAAAATGCAGTTTATATCATTATGCAGGGCTTGCCATATCCTGTATGTGGGGGAGACTAGAAATACGATTGAGGAACGCATAAAACACCACCTCAACATTATTAATAATGGGAGTGGCTCCATGTGTCCTCTATTTACATTTTAAACTCACAATAAACCTATATTTATTCTTAATTTATCATTTATGATTTTAAACTATGATTTTAAAAAGTAATGCACCCCCTTAAACTCTAACATTGTGTATTGAATATTGATTATAATTTTAATGGTTTTATTTGTAAAATATGCCATGTTTTATGATTATTATGATTATTTACTCTGGTTTCTATATTTTAGCACATTATATGATTTATATATTCTTATGCATGTTTTATCTGGGAGTGATGGAGATGGATTACTTGAATAATTATAGCAATTAAATTAGTAACCAGATGGACCGCTGCTCCAACTCAAAGACTGATAAAACCTTTAGTCTGATTTTCTCTGTAAATCAATTTTATTCTTGCTTTCAAAAAAAAAAAAAAAAAAAATTAAAAAAAAAAAAAAAAAAATTGCGGGTCATACTCCTCAACAGTAGATGGCGATAATGTCCTGTAATGCAAGTTGACCCCCGCCAGTTCACACCATAGAAGAAGACCTGCAGAGTTTGTTTCCATATGTTGAGCAGGTGAAACGCAGATACAACGAAGAATATATGAGATATGGATTTTCTTATCTTGAAGTCAAAGGTCAGTGATGGTTATTCAGCTAAAACTATATATTTTGAGTTCTTTTTGAAATTACTGCTCAGTGGTTGAACTGTTTTATTTCATGTTTGTGCATGTTGAGTCTGTTAAAAAAAGCTGAAGTTACTGAAGTGAAGTGTTTTGAAATTAATTAAAATGCAGCTAATTAAGCATCAAAGGGAATATTTCCACTTGAAGTCATTTTGGTTTTTTGCCGTTTTGGTTCACCAGTAAACTTATTTTTTGTGTTGGCATTCTATTCTACTATCTCCGATTCAACCCCACACCTTTTCTTTCCCATTCAATCTAAAGAGAAGTTGTAAATTTTCCTCGATTTGGGTCGCGGCTTGTCATTAAGGGTGATGGTGGGTCCTGAAGTCAGACCAGTTCAGAACCACTGGTCTAGACGCTTGACAAAGTTGTCTTTCCATTGTGTTGGGATAGCTCTCTGGCTTCTCCAGAAGGAACAGTCCAGTGTGGGGGGGGGCTGTGTTGATGGCGTCTTCAGTTGATTGTTTTGCAAAGTGATGAAGCTCAAAGCTGAGAGGCTTTAATCTGCTCTGCTATGAGTTTCTCAAAGTATACGTAGTCATTTCCTCTATCGGGTTAGTAGCCCAGCTTTAGCCTCCTCTGTCAACACCGTCTATGACCTCTGACCTCTGACCTGACAACAATCCCAGTAGATCCTGGTGGCCTCACTGATTATTCTGGGATGTGATGATCTTGGTGAAAAGTGTTAGTAACAATAATCTGGAATCACAGTCCGAGACTGATTTACTGTAGATGAACACATGTTTGTGAAAAACAACTATCACAATCGAACAACGACTTGTATGATAGAGCACGATTACACTGGCCACGTTTAATAGGGGCGACCCAAGTAACTACAGGGTGATGGGGGTGCAGTGGGGTATAACTCACATTCTTCTGGGGCTTTGCAGACCTGTGCTTTTCTACCAGGAAACAATGGAGAAACAGAGACGGGTCTTCAGCGTCTTCTTTTGGGCTAAATAATGGCCACGACGGGCCGACCTTATTTAGCTTTAAAAAAATACGTCCATGGACGTCCGGTGTTTGGTGGGTCGAGGTTCAGGAGGCCAATCGCTTCTTCACACGGGCCCACGTCGGTTCGGACGACAACAACGAGGTCATCATTTGAAAACTGCCCGCTGCATTTACTCGGGTTGTCTTAAATTAAAGTCGTCTTACATTAAAGTTCGTGGCTCTGACACTGATATCCATCACACCAGAGTGAATTACTGTAATTCAGAAGAGACGTTAGTGCTGTAAATATCAATCTCTTTGGATAAATCTGATGTATTTGTCAATAAAAGCCCGTGGAACTGATGAAATGCTCATGAATGCTCTTCAGAAAGTCAAGATCCACGCTGCAAATAAACACCGGCTAAATACAAGCAGTAAACAAAGGAATAAAGATGTTTTTCACGAGAAGGTGAGCAAGAGGTTTGAAAACGAAGCTGAGTTATAAGACCAAATTACTTCAAATCAGACTAGACAACAAGAAAATAAATCGATAAATCAGAGCAGATGTTACTTAATGTCTCTGCATCATTAAGGCTTTTTGAATTCCAGTCTCTATAATTAAAAAGAAAAACTAAAAGCTGCTGTTGTTGTTTTGACAGTAAATGAAGAAGCAGAAACTTGTATTACTGCCAAAGCCGTTGCTCAGGCGACAAAAGTAACAAAGGTGATGACACAAAACATGAAAAATCTTCGGTTTATCATCCCAACGAACAAACGAAGCCTAAAGTCAGCGGGGTCAGACGCTGCACGTATCGGCGCATCAGCGAGCGAGTAAATCTGTGCGCCCGTCCTCGCCGCGCCCCAGCCCTTCACGGTTCGCCGCCTCATTCCGGCTAATTTCCATGCCGGCGCGCCGGGGCGCAGGCTTGATTACGCTCCATCACAAACCGAAAAAGCAGCCCTAATTTACACCTCGGTCTCCCCGCGGAGCGTCGTTATCTGCATTCGTACCGTTTCGCCAAAAGGTCACAGACAAACAGACAGACAGAGCAGCAAACGGGTCGCAGAAATTAACCTCCTCCACCTCCACGTTCACGCTGGAAACCTCCCGCTGTCAAGCACCGGTGGAGAGGAGGAACCGCCGGCTGCTAGCAAGCGTCCAACAGTTGGGCCAGAAGATCGTTGTTCTTTTAGTTCTCGTTCCCTTTTGGTGGTCAGACGCTTTAAAACGAGTCTTTGAGGCACCTGAGCGAGTCTGAGCTCCTCACTTTATCCTTAAAGGGCTCATTTCATAACCTCATTTTTTCGAGATCATGGCCGGCCTTTAATTGTGAAGTGACCAGCAAGTCGAGCTCCACCTCGATCTTTCTTCACCGTGACAGACCAGAACAGCATGATGTTTGCCCTTCCGGACCACCGCGTGGGTATCACATGGCCACCGGACCTTCGGGTAAACTCGCAATCTCATGGATCAAAGCCGAGGGGGCGACGCTGGCAGGTGCGCCGCTTCTGAAACTCCGCTGGCAAGACTTGAGCTCGGAGCAAGACCAGGATGCGGCGCTTCAGTGGTCCGGTTTTTGGTGCCGTGTTTTCCGTCCAGAGAAGTGAAGCTAAAATGGTTTCATCAATGCAAAAAGAAAAAAATTCCCCCTATCGGCAAACTCTGATGTAGGAAACCTCTTCCAGGAACCCGAAGCACACCAATACACGTAAATCTCCATATTGTCCAGGATCCACCATGTGAGGAGATGCAGAGGTTCAGACCATCATGTGGGTATCACGCGGCCCCCGGACCTTCGGGTAAACTCACAATCTCATGGATCAAGCCGAGGGGGCGAGGCTGGCAGGTGCTCCGCTTCTGAAACTCATCCAAGAAAAAAGAAAAAAATTCCCCCTATCGGCAAAACTCTGGCATAGAGGTCTTCGGAACAACCCGACAACCCAAAAACCCGAGGTTCCGACTTGACTCGAATCGGGTCTCGGGTCCATTCAAATGACTCCGGGTTCGGGTCTGAATCGGTACAGTTAGTCTCGGGTCCGGTCGGTGCTCTCTGACAGGCTGGGTCCACGTTTACTCCAGAGAGGTAAAGATATTGGCGGTAGCAGCTAATGTCAGGACTCGGGGCAGTTTAATTAATTATTCGTTAACGTGGCGTGTTTGTCATGAAACAATCGTGTTGCCGTAGCATGTTATTAGCGTGTTATTAGCGGTTTGCCCGGCAGCTGTAAAGCACAACGGATCGCCAACATGACAACGCTGGATGAGAGAACATATTCACGACACGTCCTGACCGGTGTAGGCTATTAGCGTTAGCAGTTGCTACCAATAGCATCTGTATCCACAAAGAAAATAACGACGTGGATTTATTGTTGTTTACATCACGTAGCCTATGTAGCAACTGAACCGGTAGAAGAAGACAACTTTAGGTAAGAAAATCAAGTTTTATTCAACGCTAGACAACTTTAACATGAGCAACTATGGGCTGGATTGTCTCGGTTCTATTCGGGTAACTCAGTTCAGTTCGTGGTCGGAAACTAAAGACTCGGGTCGGGTCGGTTCCGGGTCAAGATATTGCGGGTCCATTCGGGTTCAGATTCCCGAACTTATGATAATAGCTTGGGTTGGGTCGGTTTCGGGTCGAATTTTCACGGGTTCATTCGGGTTCGGGTCCATGAAAGTGGACCCGTGTAGACCTCTACGCTGGCGTGAGAAACCTCCACCAGGAACCATCCTGAAAACAGCATCAGCAGGTCTCCCATCCAGATGGACCAGGGGTCTCCAACCCTGGTCCTCGAGGGCCGCAACCCTGCTGGTCCTGCTGCAGCGCACCTGATTCACATGCAGGGTTGTGGCTATCGAGGACCAGGGTAAACTGAAAGGTTAGGTTAAAACCTTATCTTATGCATTTAAAAGTCTCTAAACACTGTGAGGAGAACAGTTCACATCAAGGAATTAACGCTGCGGAGGCTGAGAATGACGGCAGTATTTACGTGCGCTCCTCTCGGTTAGCGGCGGAGCAGATGACGTGGCGGTCGGTCTACCGAGCACCGGTGCTGGTTTGCATGGACTCTTCAAATAAAAAGGAAGTTCTCCTCCACGGTGACCTGATCTCTCCCTGGAAGGTAAGTACAACACCAGGTGTGTATTACAATGTACTTTTCTTTCATGAGACCGCTGAAGAGGTTGACGCCGACATCTGACCAGTTAGAGAGCACTTTAATCAGCGACTCCTCTCCACGCTGATATCACCTAAGGTGTGTGGGTGGGTGTGTTGGGGGGGGCTGCTAATGAAAGATGTATAACGTGGCTCACTGGCCTCACAAAACCTCAATTTTTTGCTTCATTAAGTGAAATAAAAACACTAGTTTTCCCATGGTGGTGGGGGAGGGGTGGCGGCGGAGCGGGGTGGGGGGTGGTGGGGGGGGGGGGGGGGGTGATCACAGGCAACCGCTTCAGGCGGGCAGAGGAAACGGGTCGTGTGTTTGATTTCCTGCGATGCCAGTCTGGTAGCAGAAGAGATCCAAACTCTCGCTTCCAGGCTGTTTTTTGTTTGCTTGAATAATTCAGCATCTCATCTCCCTCTTACGTGTAATCAAGCCGGGCTGTAATCACATCCTTCAGAGGACCTTTTCAACGCACCTTCCAGACACTTACTGGGAATTTGCATTTGTAATTGCTCTTCCTTCCCGCTGTGCTCCGCTGATTTGCAGAGAGGCAATAAGCACGAACGCCTCAAACGTCTCCAGCGCGAACTCAGCGGGGAACCGTTGCTTTAATTCGTCCGATGCTGCGACTGAAGAAAGCTGTTTAATTACGAAGCACAGAACCTCCGTCGCGCCGAGGTTTAGGGGCTGAAATGTTTACCGCGTCCTTCTCGCGAAAAACATCCACCCGCCAGCGGTCGTGTGTGTCACTGAAATTCAAATTCAAATTCGAAAATACTTTATTAATCTCCCAAGGGGGAAATGCAAGTTTCAGTACACCAGTCTGGTGTACTAGAGGAGCTGCTAGCGTCCAGCGCTCCTTTTCATGCCAGGTCCCGTGGTCCGAGTGCTAACTCCAGGTAACAGCCGTTAACAGCCGTTAAACCAGTTAACAGCCGTTAGAACAGTTAACAGCCATTAGCAGCCGTTAAAACAGTTAACAGCCGTTAGAACCAGTATATCTCCATAATGATGACCAGTGAGATATCTCCAGGTCAGAGGAGGAAACACCGATGAACCAGACCGTCTCCTCTGGGAAGACTGAGCTCCTTCAGCCCGGCGAGCGACGGAGCCGACCGTCCCAGAGCCCGGTTCATCATGCGGACCGGACCAGGCCGTTGTCGTCTCCCCCGGCGGTGCTGGGCCCCACCAGGTCACCAGACGGCCCCTGCCAGGTCAGCTGACCCATCCGGCGTGTAGACAGCTGGACGGGGGCAGCATGCCGCCGCCGCTACGTCGGGGGCTCCCGTCCCGGCTCCGTGACGCTGCAGCCCGGATCCAGTGGCGGTGGTTGCCGCGGGTAGCAGTTCAGGGCTACTTAGCTTAGCTTTCCTGAACCGGCCTCCAGCGACACCGTCCATGTCCGCGGCGGCAGGTCTCCACCAGCCACAAGAGGACCGATCCGTCCCCTGCAGACAGTATGTAGACATCCGACCGCAGATCACCACAAACTGGAGCATCCAGCATTCAGCGTCCAGCGTCCAGCGTTGCAGGGACAAGTCCCCGGAGCAGCAGCGAGTAGCCTCCATGCCAGGCGTCATCCGGCAACGACTGATAAAAAGACGACTGAAACGGCCGCAACAAAGACCAAGAGGCGTTGAGGCCGTGAAGTCGTGCCTGACAAACATCACCTGTTGAGGGTCGACGTGTTCTCACAACGGTAGGAACAAACGGTAAGAACATCCACGTAGATCTTTTAGCCGTCCCTCCATCTGTGGTCTGCAGCTTCTCCAAGACCTGATCAGAGACCTCCTCCTTCCCGGCCACCTCTCCTCGCAATGCCAGGAGGACGCCGAGGCCAACTGAGGAGCATCGTACGAGGTTGGGACTGACGATTCGGCGGGAAACCTGCCTTGTCGCTTCAGTCGCCGTCACGCATTTTAGCTTGGCTGCCTCGACGTAGGTTGACCTATCAGTTGGTCGATGAATGAGCAAACGGGCGACCACCATCCACCGACGGGCTTCATGTGTCAGAACAAGCTCCTTTCAGAAACCCCGTGGTGACGTCACGGGGGGGTTCGTCCAGGTGGCACCTGAAGTTGTTGAAGAGTATGCTTCCCAATGGAAGAGCTCGTTTTTCTCACAAATCTATAATTTACCATATTTTCTGGACTATAAAGCGCACCTGAATATAAGCCGCACCCATTAAAATATAAACGAAATATATATTTTGTCACATATAAGCCGCACCGGACTATAAGCCGCCGGTATTCAAGCTGAGAAATAAGATATTTACATCAAAAGACTTTGTACCATAACTGTTTATTCATATTCCTGAACTGATTTTTCCTCCTCTTGTGTACTGAAACCCCCCCACACAGCAAAGACATCTGAAACGGACCCACGAAACGGACCCGTATCGAGGTCCACTTGAACTCAGTGCCGGATCCGCTTTGGAGCCGGATCGCGGACCTGCTGGCTCCACGTTGCGTCCGGTCCACATCTGCGATTAAAACCTTAACTCTGCGGCGGGTCCACTCAGAACCCTGAAATCCACTGAGGAACCAACAAACTGATAAATCCAGGTGTGTCTGAGTAGCTACAATGGTCAGACACACCTGGATTAATCAGTTTGTCCAATAATAACAGGTATTGATGCTCACTAAATGAATGTAGAGTAGCATAGCCAACATAGGCTACTGAACAAAAACAGAATAACCTTTAACAGCTTGGTTTGTTTTTTGTCTTTTGCACTTCCTGCTAGAGCGCCCCCTGAGGGCTGAAGAAAAATTCATAGAAAAGCCGCATCTCTGTATAAGCCTCATGGTTTAAAGCGTGGGACAAAAGTAGCGGCTTATAGTCCAGAAAATACGGTAATCTACCAGACTTGGAGCCGTTCTCTGGCGTTCAGATCAAACCAGCGTATTTTCCTTTAAAACGAACCGAGAACCGTTCTGAAACAAAACACGCACTTAATTACGTTTTATTTATCATCTTTTCCACTCGCTTCTTAGGAGCTAAAGGGAATTTAATTACTTCTTGGTTCATTTCCTCTCGCAGCAGGCTGCAGCCCAAGTGTGTGCCCTGCGAGGGGACGGGCCGACTAACCGCTGGGCGGTGTGTGGTTTATGGATGACTTCTTCTGGGGAGTGTGAGTGTCGCCCCTCAGGGGCTGCGTTAGCCCCCCTCCATAACCCACTGATCAATTTAAAGAGGGAGGTAAAATGAATTCAAGACCCATTTCTACATCCTCCTCATGAATCTAACCCCTACGAGTTTCCGCTCACCGAGTCCTGCTGCTGCTGTTGGAGCAACCGGGGGACAGTCGTCCCCCCTTTAACCGCAGAATATTCGTCTCATGAAGCCACATCCGTGTGTCAGGTCGCTGATCACAGCCTGGGGGGGGGTAACATTCATCCACAGAAATGTCTTCTGTGACCCGTATGAATCAAACCTTCTGGCATATTTAAGGTATTACCGTGCCGTAATGAAATATTCAAATGCAGCCTGCCCGCTCTCTGCAGGATGGAGCAGGTAAGTCTGCAGCGATGACATAACAGCCAGCCGGGAATAAATGGGATACGCTGGAAATGGATCAGCGTCTCCAGGACTCTCAGCCTGACAGATGAGGCAGGAAAGTGGGTCAGAACCACAGGTCGGTTGGCTGCACAACTGGGCCGAGATGCGGCGCCCAGGGCAGCGATGGGGCCTCCGTGCTCTCTCAGAAACAGTTTCTGTCACCAGCAGGTGCAGGCAGGTGTGCAGGTCGACTCCTCCCCCTTTGTCCTCCGACCGCCCACCTAGTTCACCATCGAACGCAGCGGCCTCACGTCGAGAAGATGTGTTTGCACTTGTGTTTGCAACATACAATTGTGCAAAAGTTGCAATTTTATGTCAAAAAGATGTTTTTTTTTCTCTTTTTTTGTCACAAAGTCAGAATTTTTGTAAAATTTGTAAAATTTGTTTTAGATCGTTTTAGAAATAAAAATCTTCTGTCAAAAAGTCTGATGTTTTGCTAAATTTGAGATTTATTGGCAACAACCTGAAAAAGGTTGTTCACATGAAAAAGTTACTAAATTTGAGACTTTATAACAAAAAAATTGTGATCTCAGGACATTATTAGGAAATTTAGGACGTTATAGAAAAATTCTAAATTTTCAACACAGTTGTGATTTAAGTCACAAAAATCAAGATTTGATGCCAGATAATAAATGTGAGATTTTAGAACAAAAAATAGCTTTTAATGACAAATAGTTGCAACATTTTGAAATTTATGATTTTACAACAAAGAACTGTAATTTTAGAACATCTAGGAAATGATTTAAAAAATTCATCATTTTTTGACAGTTTCAATTTTGTGAAAGTTAGTATTTTACCACAAATCTTTTTGTCATAAAGTCACTTTTTTTCACAGATTTCAAATGACAAAAAAAAAAAAAAAAAAAAAAAAATCTAAATTTGATGTCATAAGTAATAAGATGTAATAGGATGTTATACAAAATTCTTAATTTTCAGACAGTTGAAAAGTTACGATTTTGCATCAGTCAATATTTTACAACAAAAGTTGAGATATTCTTTTTTGTCACAAAGTCAGAATTTTTGTAAAATTTCGAGATTTGTTTAAGATCGTTTGACACAAAATAAAACTCTGATGTCAAAAAGTCTGATGTTATTTTGCTAAATTTGAGATTTATTGGCAACAACCTGAAAAAGGTTGTCGCATGAACCTGTGAACCATGAAAAAGTTACTAAATTTGTGGCTTTATAACAAAAAAAATGTGATCTCAGGATATTATTAGAACATTTAGGACGTTATAGAAAATTCATAATTTTTTAACACTGGCATCAAGATTTGATGCCAGAAAATAAATGTGAGATTTTATAACAAAAAAATAGCTTTTTATGACAAATAGTTGCAACATTTTAAAATTTATGATTTCACAACAAAGAAATGTAATTTTAGAACATCTAGGAAATTATAAAAAAAAATCATCATTTTTTTGACAGTTGAAAAGTTTCAATTTTGTGAAAGTCAGTACTTTACCACAAATTTTTTTGTCACAAAGTCACTTTTTTCAGTTTTCAAATGACAAAAAAAAATCTAAATTTGACGTCTAAAATTCTGATTTGCTAGATTTGTGATTTAATAATAATAATCTGCTTCTTACAAGAAAAAGTTGCTACATTTGATTTCTGGACATTTATTGGGACATTTAGGATGTTATACAAAATTCTTAATTTTCCGACAGTTGAAAAGTTACGATTTTGCATCAGTCAATATTTTACAACAAAAGTTGAGATATTCTTTTTTGTCACAAATTTAGAATTTTTGTAAAATTTCAAGACTTGTTTAAGATCGTTTGACACAAAATAAAAATCTGATGTCAAAAAGTCTGATGTGTTTTTGCTAAATTTGAGATTATTGGCAACAACCTGAAAAGGTTGTCGCATGAACCTGTGAACCATGAAAAAGTTACTAAATTTGTGGCTTTATAACAAAAAAAAAAGTGATCTCAGGACATTATTAGAACATTTAGGACATTATAGAAAATTCATAATTTTTCAACACTGGCATCAAGATTTGATGCCAGAAAATAAATGTAAGATTTTATAACAAAAAATAGATTTTTATGACAAATAGTTGCAACTTCTTGAAATGTATGATTTTACAACAAAGAAATGTAATTTTAGAACATCTAGGAAATTATTTTTTAAAAAAGCATCATTTTTTTTGACAGTTGAAAAGTTTCAATTTTGTGAAAGTCAGTATTTTACCACAACATTTTTTGTCACAAAGTCACTTTTTTCAGTTTTCAGATGACAAAAAAAAATCTAAATTTGATGTCTAAAATTCTGATTTGCTAGATTTGTGATTTAATAATAATAATCTGCTTCTTACAAGAAAAAGTTGCTACATTTGATTTCTGGACATTTATTGGGACATTTAGGATGTTATACAAAATTCTTAATTTTCCGACAGTTGAAAAGTTACGATTTTGCATCAGTCAATATTTTACAACAAAAGTTGAGATATTCTTTTTTGTCACAAATTCAGAATTTTTGTAAAATTTCAAGACTTGTTTAAGATCGTTTGACACAAAATAAAACTCTAATGTCAAAAAGTCTGATGTTGTTTTGCTAAATTTGAGATTTATTGGCAACAACCTGAAAAAGGTTGTCGCATGAACCTGTGAACCATGAAAAAGTTACTAAATTTGTGGCTTTATAACAAAAAAAAAAAAGTGATCTCAGGACATTATTAGAACATTTAGGACGTTATAGAAAATTCATAATTTTTCAACACTGCATCAAGATTTGATGCCAGAAAATAAATGTAAGATTTTATAACAAAAAATAGATTTTTATGACAAATAGTTGCAACTTCTTGAAATTTATGATTTTACAACAAAGAAATGTAATTTTAGAACATCTAGGAAATTATTTTTTTTAAAAAAGCATCATTTTTTTTGACAGTTGAAAAGTTTCAATTTTGTGAAAGTCAGTATTTTACCACAAAATTTTTTGTCACAAAGTCACTTTTTTTCAAAGATTTTAAATGACAAAAAAAAAAAATCTAAATTTGACGTCTAAAATTCTGATTTGCTAGATTTGTGATTTAATAATAATAACCTGCTTCTTACAAGAAAAAGTTGCTACATTTGATTTCTGGACATTTATTGGGACATTTAGGATGTTATACAAAATTCTTAATTTTCCGACAGTTGAAAAGTTACGATTTTGCATCAGTCAATATTTTACAACAAAAGTTGAGATATTCTTTTTTGTCACAAATTCAGAATATCGATAAAATTTAAAGATTTGTTTAAGATCGTTTGACACAAAATAAAACTCTGATGACAAAAAGTCTGATGTTGTTTTGCTAAATTTGAGATTTATTGGCAACAACCTGAAAAAGGTTGTCGCATGAACCTGTGAACCATGAAAAAGTTACTAAATTTGTGACTTTATAACAAAAAAAATGTGATCTCAGGACATTATTAGAACATTTAGGACGTTATAGAAAATTCATAATTTTTCAACACTGGCATCAAGATTTGATTCCAAAAAAATAAATGTGAGATTTTATAACAAAAAAATAGCTTTTTATGACAAATAGTTGCAACATTTTAAAATTTATGAGTTCACAACAAAGAAATGTCATTTTAGAACATCTAGGAAATTATAAAAAAAAAATCATCATTTTTTTGACAGTTGAAAAGTTTCAATTTTGTGAAAGTCAGTACTAATTTTTTGTCACAAAGTCACTTTTTTTCAAAGATTTTAAATGACAAAAAAAAAAAATCTAAATTTGACGTCTAAAATTCTGATTTGCTAGATTTGTGATTTAATAATAATAACCTGCTTCTTACAAGAAAAAGTTGCTACATTTGATTTCTGGACATTTATTGGGACATTTAGGATGTTATACAAAATTCTTAATTTTCCGACAGTTGAAAAGTTACGATTTTGCATCAGTCAATATTTTACAACAAAAGTTGAGATATTCTTTTTTGTCACAAATTCAGAATATCGATAAAATTTAAAGATTTGTTTAAGATCGTTTGACACAAAATAAAACTCTGATGACAAAAAGTCTGATGTTGTTTTGCTAAATTTGAGATTTATTGGCAACAACCTGAAAAAGGTTGTCGCATGAACCTGTGAACCATGAAAAAGTTACTAAATTTGTGACTTTATAACAAAAAAAATGTGATCTCAGGACATTATTAGAACATTTAGGATGTTATAGAAAATTCATAATTTTTCAACACTTGCATCAAGATTTGATTCCAAAAAAATAAATGTGAGATTTTATAACAAAAAAATTGCTTTTTATGACAAATAGTTGCAACATTTTAAAACTTATGATTTCACAACAAAGAAATGTCATTTTAGAACATCTAGGAAATTATAAAAAAAAATCATCATTTTTTTGACAGTTGAAAAGTTTCAATTTTGTGAAAGTCAGTACTAATTTTTTGTCACAAAGTCACTTTTTTTCAAAGATTTTAAATGACAAAAAAAAAAATCTAAATTTGACGTCTAAAATTCTGATTTGCTAGATTTGTGATTTAATAATAATAACCTGCTTCTTACAAGAAAAAGTTGCTACATTTGATTTCTGGACATTTATTGGGACATTTAGGATGTTATACAAAATTCTTAATTTTCCGACAGTTGAAAAGTTACGATTTTGCATCAGTCAATATTTTACAACAAAAGTTAAGATATCCTTTTTTTGTCACAAAGTCACAATTTTTTTAAAAAATTCATTATATTTTTAAAAAAAATTATGTCAAAAAGTCTTATCTGATTTGCTAAATTTGAGATTTTATGACAAAAAGTGCTTAATATGATTAAAATCTTATTAATATACAGTAAAACATCAATCTTGACAAATTCACAATTTTATGACAAAATGTTGCAATTTTACTGATTAAATCTGATCAAATGAGAATCTATGATTGTAGAAATTAATGAAAAAATTATTTAATCGAGCAAGTTATATTATATTATATTATATTATACTGTGAATAGGTGTAATTCAAGAGAGTCTGCTCTTCTCTCGGCTTGAGCACCTGCCTCCAAATGTCTGCACCGCCGTGGGCAGGAATGACTGCTGAAACAAACAACTCAGATTTAAAAGCAAGAACTTGTGCCTGAAAATATTTTTTAACCTGGTTGCTCTTGGAGGAGAGAGTGGAGAATAGAATAGCTTGGAGGAGTAAGTGGTTTCTCCAAGATAGACCACTAAGTGGTTCATGCATTAAACATGAAATGCTCGGTTTGGATGTGTGCTCCCTGAGAGTTTAGAATTCGAAAGGAACTCATTCATATTTTAATCACACTGGAGGTTCAATTAATCACAGCTCAGTTTAAGGGTGAAATTGATGAATATTCAGCTGCCGAGTGAAACGACTTCTGACCCGGGCTACTTTACTTTGGGTCTAATCATATTCCCGCTGCTCCTCGTCTCCTGGTAGCAGTTCCTGTGACGTCATGCCACTCGGGGGTTTCTTTTGTTTTATTTGCGACACATTCTGGTCAGTTTCAGTGGATAAAAAGACTGTAGAAAGTAGAAATGTAGCACGTCTATTTTTGGTTACAGATCTTTTCCTCAAAGAGACTCAAAGGGACTCAAAAGGACTAAAGGGATATTTAACTTATTTTTAACTAATTCCAACTATTCTGTCTGTTGGGAGATTTAATTTGATGGATTAAGGTGAATTATATTTAATGCCAACCTTTCTTAAAATATATATTTTTAATTGAGTTAGGGTTCTTTGACTCCAGCATAATTATAATAATCAATTACATTACCAGAGATTCGAGGGTCTAGATCTAAACTTAGGAAGGTTCCCGAGGACGGCAGCTGTGAAACCTTTAATCTATCCACAAGCAGCGGTGCACGGCTGAATGACTTCAACCAGAAACCGCTTTAGATTCTGCCTTCCTTAGAATCCTTCTACGAGTGTAAGAAATTTGAGATTTTCTATCTCAATTGATGGTTGAGATGTTGACACATGTGAGTTGCAGCGCCCCCTATGGACGAAACGTCATGAAATTTGGGGTCGTTCCAAAGGCTGTTACACCCATGCATGACACCAAGTTTTATTAAGTCTCCATAACCGTAAAACCAGTTGCAGGACAAAAGCTAAAATCTGCAATATTTATTGACGTGCAACTTTGAAACGATTTGAAAAACTAAAGTTACAATAAAGCAGATTTTAATGAGCATGGTTTCAAGACCAACTGGCCCGCATTTTGTAAAAATTCAGAAGAACAGCCTCAGATGAGCTGGTTTTATGTTCATTTTTTTTTTTTTTTTTAAATAGCTAGATTATATTACGACAGAAATGGACCGCACTGGGTGTGTCGCAACCATGATTCACTTCCCAAGGACTCTGAGGGAAAAGGAAGTTTTGTTCTACCACCACACGTATACACGGAAGCATCCTTGGTGTCGGTCTCCGGACTTTGGATCTGGTGACGTGAAGCTTCGCCAAAAAGAACTGTGGATTCCGTGAGTCATCGTTGACAGCGTTGCTTCGGTCAGAGATTGGGGAATTTACAACTTTTTCCAGTTGAACGTGAGCATCAGTAATAAAATAGCAGCAACGCCACAGGAGCTAACTAGCTAATGAAATTGTTCACGCCAGGGGAAGTCCTCAGCTTACTTGTCTGGCCAAGAGGAAGAAATTTGATTGGCTATTTTGGATGTAATGGAGGTGTGTCCGAAGTGCCCCTTGGAGCATCGCTGCTGTGCCAGTCCACGGAAGGTGTTCATCACAACGCCCCCTAACAGGCGATTTATTTCATATTTGGTACATAGCTTCGCCCACTTTCAGTGGCAGATACTGACTGTCGAGATTCGATTGGCTGCTGGCGGACTTCTTAAACGGCAGGCCAGTTGCCTCTTCAGGATATGACATTAAAACCAGCCCAAGTATGACGGCACCAAATTTCACGTTACTACATTGATTGGTTCCAGATACTCAGTGCCCTGACATCTTACTAAACTATTTACTTTGTGCTGTGAGTGTGCACGTGTGTGCTTTATGTGTGTGTGTCTATATGGGGGGGGTGAGAGGGACGGGTTTTTATTATCTGTGGTGATCCTGTTTTTTGTTGTGCAGCTTTTTAAAGAGGAAGTAAACCTTTAAATCTGCTCATTTATGAGCATGAATAGGTGGGTCCTCACCAGTCCTCAATTCATGGACCCCACCATGAAGAGTCGTTGGAAACAGTTGAATTCAATTCAAATTCAAATTCAAAAATACTTTATTAATCTCCCAAGGGGGAAATTCAAGTTTCAGTACACCAGTTCTTCTGGTGTACTAGGGGAAATGCTAGCGTCCAGCGCTCCTTTTCATGCCAGGTCCCGTGGTCCGAGTGCTAACTCCAGTTAACAGCCGTTAAAACAGTTAACAGCCGTTAGAACCAGTATATCTCCATAATGATGACCAGTGAGATATCTCCAGGTCAGAGGAGGAAACACCAATGAACCAGACCGTCTCCTCTGGGAAGACTGAGCTCCATTCAGTCCGGCGAGCGACGGAGCCGACCGTCCCAGAGCCCGGTTCATCATGCGGACCGGACCAGGCCGTTGTCGTCTCCCCCGGCGGTGCTGGGCCCCACCAGGTCACCAGACGGCCCCTGCCAGGTCAGCTGACCCATCCGGCGTGTAGACAGCTGGACGGGGGCAGCCTGCCGCCGCCGCTACGTTGGGGGCCCGTCCCGGCTCCGTGACGCTGCAGCCCGGACCCAGTGGCAGTGGTTGCCGCGGGTAGCAGTTCAGGACTACTTAGCTTAGCTTTCCCGAACCAGCCTCCAGCGACACCGTACATGTCCGTGGCGGCAGGTCTCCACCAGCGGCAAGAGAACGCTGGGATGACGTCTATATAGATGGGTGGAGGTAAACGCTGGGATGACATCTATATAGACAGGTGGAGGTCAACGCTGGGATGACGTCTATATAGACAGGTGGGGGTCAACACTGGGATGACGTCTATATAGACAGGTGGAGGTCAACGCTGGGATGACGTCTATATAGACAGGTGGAGGTCAACGCTGGGATGACGTCTATATAGACAGGTGGAGGTCAACGCTGGGATGACGTCTATATAGACAGGTGGGGGTCAATGCTGGGATGACGTCAATATAGACAGGTGGGGGTCAATGCTGGGATGATGTCTATATAGACAGGTGGAGGTCAACGCTGGGATGACGTCTATATAGACGGGTGGAGGTCAACGCTGGGATGACGTCTATATAGACGGGTGGAGGTCAACGCTGGGATGACGTCTATATAGACGGGTGGAGGTCAACGCTGGGATGACGTCTATATAGACAGGTGGGGGTCAACGCTGGGATGACGTCTATATAGACAGGTGGGGGTCAACGCTGGGATGATGTCTATATAGACGGGTGGAGGTCAACGCTGGGATGACGTCTATATAGACGGTGGAGGTCAACGCTGGGATGACGTCTATATAGACAGGTGGAGGTCAACGCTGGGATGACGTCTATATAGACAGGTGGAGGTCAACGCTGGGATGACGTCTATATAGACAGGTGGAGGTCAACGCTGGGATGACGTCTATATAGACGGGTGGAGGTCAACGCTGGGATGACGTCTATATAGACAGGTGGGGGTCAACGCTGGGATGATGTCTATATAGACGGGTGGAGGTCAACGCTGGGATGACGTCTATATAGACAGGTGGAGGTCAACGCTGGGATGACGTCTATATAGACAGGTGGTGGTCAACGCTGGGATGACGTCTATATAGACGGGTGGAGGTCAACGCTGGGATGACGTCTATATAGACGGGTGGAGGTCAACGCTGGGATGACGTCAATATAGACGAGTGGAGGTCAACGCTGGGATGACGTCTATATAGACAGGTGGAGGTCAACGCTGGGATGACATCTATATAGACAGGTGGAGGTCAACGCTGGGATGACGTCTATATAGACAGGTGGTGGTCAACGCTGGGATGACGTCTATATAGACAGGTGGAGGTCAACGCTGGGATGACGTCTATATAGACGGGTGGAGGTCAACGCTGGGATGACGTCTATATAGACGGGTGGAGGTCAACGCTGGGATGACGTCTATATAGACGGGTGGAGGTAAACGCTGGGATGACGTCTATATAGACAGGTGGAGGTCAACGCTGGGACGTCTATATAGACGGGTGGTGGTCAACGCTGGGATGACGTCTATATAGACGGGTGGAGGTCAACGCTGGGATGACGTCTATATAGACAGGTGGAGGTCAACGCTGGGATGACGTCTATATAGACAGGTGGAGGTCAACGCTGGGATGACGTCTATATAGACAGGTGGAGGTCAACGCTGGGGATGACGTCTATATAGACAGGTGGAGGTCAACGCTGGGATGACGTCTATATAGACAGGTGGAGGTCAACGCTGGGATGACGTCTATATAGACAGGTGGTGGTCAACGCTGGGATGACGTCTATATACAGGTGGAGGTCAACGCTGGGATGACGTCTATATAGACAGGTGGAGGTCAACGCTGGGATGACGTCTATATAGACAGGTGGAGGTCAACGCTGGGGATGAATCTATATAGACAGGTGGAGGTCAACGCTGGGTGACGTCTATATAGACAGGTGGAGGTCAACGCTGGATGACGTCTATATAGACAGGTGGAGGTCAACGCTGGGATGACATCTATATAGACAGGTGGAGGTCAACGCTGGGATGACGTCTATATAGACAGGTGGAGGTCAAAACTGGGATGACGTCTATATAGACGGGTGGAGGTCAACGCTGGGATGACGTCTATATAAACGGGTGGAGGTCAACGCTGGGATTGTCAGAGGGTGGAGCTGCAGGGTAATATGTAGCTCTGGAAACTCTGGCCTGCAAACAGATACAGAAAGAAATAAAGAAAAAAATATATACAGTATATGTGTGTGCATGCAGACAGCTGTTTAAAAATAGGAGAGTGAACAAAAAATGTTCTGGGTTAAAAATCACTTACCCTGCCTTTAAGCAGGAGGTTAGCAGTACATAAGTGGGACACCAGACATTTATATCTTTCTTACAGAGTGAGAACCTCTTCTAGCTCCCAGTGGACTTTATGGTTTCATATCAGACATGTATTTTTAAATTTTCTCATTTGACACAATTTTCCGACCACAGAGCCCAGAAGGTTTGTGCTTCCACTCATCAGTTCTTTATTTCCAGACAGAGATCTCCTTTTAAACTGGGAAGCAAACACATTGCCGTGTTTCGCAGGTAACTGTAGAGTAAAGTAAAGACACGCAGGATTTAACATTATTATTTAACACTTATTTGCAAGTAAAGGACAAGTTAAATGCCCAGTCACATGTCAGCGATCTCCTTCTATAAAATGGATGGACATTGATCCTCCTGTTACGGATGAATAAGGGTTGGGAATAATCTGCTTACATGCACTGTCGACCACACTGATTAATCAGGGATTAAATATGCGGCAGGATGCGCCGTGCTGCACAAGAACATTTTAAGGGTTCTTGCCTTTTTTTTTTTTCTTGAGAGCCACTCAGCGTCTCCAGGCAGCAATTTAGTGCTTTAGCTCCCCCGGCCACGCTGGCGGGAAAATTATTGAGCCGGGTCGCTGAGTGCTGAGACGTTAAAAGGAGCGTCCTCAGAGCGTCTCACGGGCAGCCGGACACCCTGAGATGCAGATGAGTCCTTACAGCCGGAGGAGAGGCGGGAACCTTTCACCACAGGTGGATAACAAGAGGTAGCTCAGACAAAGCAAAACCCGCAGACATTTCAAGAAGAAGATTTTCAGCTTCCTTTTTATACTCTGTTTCTATTCTAAGAGGCAAACTGTCATGGAAAAAAACAGACCCCCGACCAGGGCTAGGGCTGGACAAGTTAATGCGCTATTATCGCGTTAACTCATTAACTTATTAATGCCGACAATAATTTTATCGCGCATTAACGCATGTTGCTCACATGCTTTTATTTTGAAAAGTCTGTTACTGGCTGCTGTGGAGCCGGAAGACAACTGGCAGGTAAACATGCGGAAAAGCTAAAACGGACATGGAGAACGGTAAAAATCTGTGAACAATTCTATCTGAAAAAAAAATTCTGGACAACAACAAAAATTTTAAATCAATTTGTTCAAGACGATGGCGTCATTCCTCCATGTTCCATCAGATCTGCTCCATGTGTTCACTGTCCTGCTGTTCTCTAGCTGGTTACTGCAGTGCGGCTCCATCTAGTGGCTCATATGTGTAATGACAACACAAAGTCTCGTCCTCGATTATAAAACGACCCCCATTTTTAAGAATATTACTTCTAGATTAAAATATCGTCCTGGGTGTCCTGTTGAAATGAGCATCAGATGATTCTGTGTTCGTCATGATCTGAGGAGAAAAAGACTGATGTCAGACGCAGAGCTGGAGAGGCTTTGGTTCATCTATATATGAGCTGAGTTTTCATTCAGATTCACACAATATTGTAAATATTATAGTATGTGATTCCAGCGCCACCATGATACCTGAACTGCTGCACAAAGACATTTCAGGGTCACGTAAACTGGACAATTAAATATTAAAAACAAATTCAGTCCCGTGGCCTGTTTTTTTCATTTTGTATTTTTGATACAAGTCTAAAATTGAAATATATTAAAAAAAAACTTTTTTTTTTTTCTTTTTTTTTGTGTTAGATAAAAAAAAAAAAAAACAAAATAAAATGTCACTTTTTAATTTTTTCAATTTTTGATTGACAATTGAAAATAGAAAGAACGAATGATACATATTGAATGATGGACATTTTCATTTTAAAGTTCTCCCAGACGGAGGATTCAACAGAAACAAGGTTATTTGTAACAACTGACAAGTTGAACTCCCCGTTAAAAGTTTCTGCTGTTACCTCAGAAATGAGCTGTTTTAATGTTCTGATTGTGGCTCAGGATTTTGTTTGTAGACTTTTTTTTATTTTTCATAAAAAAAACATGATGACATTAATGCCCTGGCAGTGGCAATCAGCTTTTTTTTTTTTTTTTTTACATTTTTTAAGATGAGATTTACATTAAATATGTGTTACTGACAAGTGCTGATGTTAAAAGTGTTTGAACAACAAATGTTATGGCACTTTAGTTCATATGGCAGCAGAATATTTAAATAAAAGTGAACTTAACACTACTTTTAAATTCATTATTTGATTTTCTGTTTACAATATAATTAATCGTGATTAATCGTTGCCCAGCCCTATTACATACACAATAAATAAAAACATAACCTGTTTTTTTTCTAACTGTATGACATCAAATTTGACAACACTTTTCTTGTTTCATGCCAGTTAGAATTATTTCTATTAGCTAAATGCCAGAATAATGAGAAAATCTCTTGATTACATTCTCCAAAGTCACACTAAGATCACTATCCCTTTAAATGGGATGGGATGAGCTTTAAAAGCTTTAAAAGTTTCTGCTCTGAGTTCAGTGGAGCCACACCTGTGGATGTATTTTAACATTTTAAACTCACTGCTTTCTTGTGTGACATAATAGCAAAAAAACTCAAAAGAAATCAGCCAAGACATCAGGAAGAGACCTGTGGACCTCCACCAGTCTGGTTCATCCTCAGGTCCAGTTTTCAGGTGCCTGCAGGTGCCGTGTTCATCTGCTCAATCGATTATACGCAACACATTTGAGCTTTTGCCACTTTGCAATGTTGGCGCTGCTTTTCCCCAACAAACAAAGTTATGTTGAAAAGACGTTAAAAAGACGACTTTGTCAGACGTCTAAATGTCTTGATTTGGTTGAAAAGTGATAAAAGCTACTCAAAGGGATAAAATCTATCATTTTTAAGATGTTACAGTTGAAGTCAGAAGTTTACAGACACTGTGCAAAAACACTTTTCATTTTTTGTCTCACTGCCTGAAGTCAAATCAGACTAAACCTCTCCTGTTTCAGGTCAGTCAGGATTACCTATATTATTTAACTTTGTTAAAAACCACAATAATGAGAGAGAGAAGTTTATATTATATTCTATAAGGCCACATTTTTCATACACAAAAGTACTAGGTCTTTAAACAACATAGGGAAGCCCAGATGATGAGGTCGTGGCTTTGGAAGCTCCTGATTGGTTAAATGACAACATGTGAGTTAATTGACGGCACACCTGAGATGTAATTAAGGCCACACCTTGTTTGAAAGTCAAAAGAAATCAGCCAGGAAGCTAAAACTTGGACATAAATGGGTCTTCAGATGGACAATAACTCTAAACACACTGACAGAATGGTTAAAAAGTGTCTTGAGGAAAACAGAGTCAGTGTTTTGGAGTCGTCATCAAAAAGCTCTGATATGAATCCCATCAAACATTTGTGGGCAGAACTGAAAAGACGTGAGAACAAGGAGACCAACAAACCAGACTCAGTTCCTCCAGTTCTGTCAGCAGGACCAGATGTCCAGCACTTTAGGAAGCTTGTGGACGGTTCCCCAAAACATTTGACCCAAGTCATGCAGTTCAAAGGAAACGCTACTGATACTAAGAAATGTATTTAAACTTCTCTCTCTCATTATTGTGGCATTTAAAAAATTGAAATAATTTAGATAATCCTGACTGACCTGAGACAGGAGAGGTTTAGTCTGATTTGACTTCAGACAGTGAGACAAAAAAAAAAAAAAAAAAAAAGAAAAGTTTGTTTTTGCACAGTGTCTGTAAACTTCTGGCTTCAACTGTAACATTTAAAAATGACGGATTTTATCCTTTTGTGTAGCTTTTATCACTTTTCAACCAAATCAAGACGTTGTTTAGATGCCTGACAAGTCTTCTTTTTAACGTAATTTCAACGTAACTTTGCTTGGTGAGGAGAAGCAGCGCTAACGTTGCAAAGTGGCAAAAGCTCAACTGTTCCAACTATTTTGAAATGTGTTTGAGGTCTAAAATGCAGAAACGGATACAAATTAACTAATAAAATAAAAGATAAAAACGGGGAATACTGCATCTGCCAAGAGACAAAAGTTCAAGTCAGTGTTTCTCTTTCGATGTGGTGCCAACATTTCCTGATTTGGGTCTGTATTTGTCCGTTGACGTTAAGAACAATGACGGTGTTTTACTCACGAGCAACTGTAGCGTCTCTGCTGATCGGCTGCGCCGTTCAAGAGGCGACCTGACGTGACACATGTCTATGTGTGATTTCTGGTGGTTCTGCAGAGATTTTGGTGGTCCTAAAGAGGTTTTGATGGTCCTGCAGACGTTTTGGTGGTTCTGCAGAGATTTTGTGGTTCTGTAGAGGTTTTGGTGGTCTTGAAGAGGTTTTTGCTGGTTCTGTAGAGGTCTTGTTGGTCCTGTAGAGGTTTATGGTGGTCCTGCTGAGGTTTTTGTGGTCCTGTAGAGGTCTTGGTGGTCTTGAAGAAGTTTTGATGGTCCTGCTGAGGTTTTTGCTGGTCCTGCAGAGGCTTTGGGGGTCTTAAAGAGGTTTTCATGGTCCTGGGGAGGTTTTTGATGGTCCTGTAGAGGTTTATGGTGGTCTTGTGGAGGTTTTTGGTGGTCCTGTAGAGGTTTATGGTGGTCCTGTAGAGGTTTATGGATGGTCTTGTGAAGGTTTTTGGTGGTCCTGTAGAGGTTTATGGTGGTCCTGTAGAGGTTTATGATGGTCTTGTGAAGGTTTTTGGTGGTCCTGTAGAGGTTTATGGTGGTCTTGTGGAGGTTTTTGATGGTCCTTTAGAGGTTTATGGTGGTCCTCTAGAGGTTTATGGTGGTCTTGCAGATGTTGTTGTGGTCCTGTAGAAGTTTATGGTGGTCTTGTGGAGGTTTTTGGTGGTCTTGCAGAAGATTTTGTGGTCCTCTAGAGGTTTATGGTGGTCTTGTGGAGATTTTTGTGGTCCTGTAGAAGTTTATGGTGGTCTTGTGGAGGTTTTTGGTGGTCTTGCAGAAGATTTTGTGGTCCTGTAGAGGTTTATGGTGGTCCTCTAGAGGTTTATGGTGGTCTTGTGGAGGTTTTTGGTGGTCCTGCACAATTGCATTTAAAAAGAAATTGACAAAAGCACTTATTTACATGAAAGAAATTACATTAAAGAAACTATTATAAATTAAAAAAGAAATATATATTCCCAGTTGACATAATGTAATAATGACTGTAACATAAAATTGCCAATAAAACAGGAAACACAACAATTTATTTACAATTTTATAACAGTCTGCATTCAACAAAATTTTGGGGTCATTTTCGGCCTCCTCTTGCTCGAGGCCTGATGAATATCCACCACCGTCAGATTCATCACCACATTCATCATCATCTCAGTATCCTTGGGCAAAGTCAATGGTTTCTGGCCGCTTGTCCTCCTCAGTCTCCTTGTTCATACTTTCCTTCCTTGTCTTCTTTTCCCTCCTCCAAACATGCTGTCCTCTTCTCCTAACAGGACTTCCTCCCTCTGCCCCTATAAACAAAAAGGAATTGTAACTATTTAATTTCATTTTGAAGGAAATCTTAGCAAAAATGTGGGGGGTTGAATCAGACAGCTGTTCAGGGTTTGGTGATTTGGTCTGTGGTGTTTTTTGCTGACTCCATCAGCTTCATGTGAGAGAAGCTCACCTCATTTTTCACACTGGTTGGTTGGAAGTCCCGGCACCAGATCGATTTTAAGCCTGAAATGATGTCGGTGAGACCAGCGGGTTTGATCAGCCTGTTCACTGTCTCCCAGTATCACCTGTGGGAAATCTCCATGCAGACCACTTTAATTTACATCCAACAGATCGAGTTGGCAGGAAATTGGAGAACCTGATGGATTTTCAAAATAAAACAGCAGGAGCACTGCTCCAACTAGTATGTTAACCTGAAGAGGCTGTGCATAAAGGGTCAGTTTAGATGTCTAAAAGCACATTTTATTTGACTCCACTCTTCATTTTTAAATGTATAATTCTGGAAAAAACAAGACATGACGAGACAAGTACCAATGCAGATGCTACACCGATCCTCCCGTCTGTCTGCTCTTCAAACAGAAGGTCAAAGGTCGAGAAGTCGCAATTTTGAAACTAAAATTCATGATGTTAAAATTGAAATGTGCAATTCCACAAAAGTTGTAATTTTATGGCAAAAAGTTGTGAATTTTTTCTAAATAGAACAAAAATTAAAACAATTCGATGAGTTTTGGGGTTTTAAGATAAAAGAAGTCCAGATCTGATGTTAAAAAGGGATTTGTGAGATTTTTACAACAAATTTTTGATATTGTAAAAATTCACAATTTTACAACAAACATTTGGGATTTCGGGACATAGAAATTGTAATTGTTTGTCAAAAAGTCAATATCAAGTTTAAAAATTCACCATTTTGTGAGAGCCATGATTTCACAGCAAACATTTGTGATTTTTACAACTGAAATGTGCAATTTGACAAAAGTTGCAATTTTACGGCAAAAAGTTGGGCACTTTTGTCACAGAAGTCACGGTTTTTAATTCTATGACAAAAATTTGTTATTTTGTGAAATTCACAATTTCACAACAAAAAGTTGCAATTTAGCGATGTGTTGGTTTTAGAACAAAATATTGTAAACTGGATCTTTCTTAGTTATAGTTTAGTGAAATCTGAATTTTTTTGTCAAAAATTCACTTTTTTACAACAAGGTTGTAACATCTTTGTAAAATCATGAATTTTGCTAGTATTTGTTATTTCACCACATAAAGTTGGGCAAAAACTTGCAATTTAGTGATTTTTTTTTAATGGCAAAAAGTTGTACTTTTTTGCGATGTTGTGATTTTAGGACAGAAAGTTGCATATCAACAAAAGTGACACTTTTATGACACAAAGTCACAATTAAAAAAAGTTACAACTTTGTGAAAGTCAATATATTTTATGTCAAAAAGTTGCAATCTTGCAAAACTCGTAACTTCACGACAAAATGTAGCTTTCTTACGAAGAAAGTAATGATTTTTTTTTCTAAAAATCTGAGTATCTCTATCATATATATATATTACATTCTGGATTTGTGTCATTTAACTGAAAGGGCCTTTTTGTCTGGGCTTGGACGACCCTGACAGACACGGTCCTAAAATGACTGATATTTGAACGTTTCCCAGTTAGATGACTCAGTTCTGCCCAGTGCATGGTGGCATCGTCTTTAAGATCACAATGAGATACAATTAATCACCCAGAGCGACCAGAAGGATGCCCTTTGCATGATCATCGCCAGGTACCATAACTGCAGGCCATGATCCCTGGGCACTTTGACGTGTTGCACGTTCCTGTATGTGTTCGTCTCAGCGTTAACACACATAGGCCCCGATCGTACACCTCCCGCTACCCGCTACCCGCAAATTGCAGGTTTAGGAACCTCCGCTAACCGCTAATGCAATCTTCTGCCCCACTTAAAGCCACTACCCGCGTTGCCGACTCCCTTACTCACATTGTAGGCGTGGCAATGGGCGTGTCTTTTGCACTTGTCCGCAAACTCGGTATCTTGCGATCGCAGGTTGCGGGTAGCGCAATCGCAGGATACCGAGTTTTCGATGACATTGCGGTCAATGGGACCAGAAATTTTGTTTCTCAATATCTCCGTTAATTATTGCCCAAAACTCATTAAATTTCACTCAGGTATTGACACTGAGAACCACTATCAAACTTCAGAGGCTGATCCAGATCTGATTCAGAATGCGGATTTTATCACAATCTGTAAATCGCTGTATGGGAGAATTGTTGTGCTTGGCGGAGGTCTGCGCTCTCTGAGTGCTTTTCTAGTTAAGAAATGCTTTCCTGGAAGCTCACTGGCTCTATTTTTTCTGAGCAGTTTGTTGAAACTTCTTGGTGTACAAAAAAAAAAAAAAAAAATTAAATCATTTGCTCCACATTAGTTAGAACTAGTTATGTATATATCAGTGCAGAGGAGGAGGAGGAAGGAAGAGGAGGAAGCTCTACAACAGAGTCCCAGACCGAGCTGCCCATGAGAGCTGCTCTGATCTGGATGAAAAGACGCTCCATAGCAGTTAGCGGGTAGCAGTTAGCGGGTAGCGCGACCTGCTCTTCAAGGCAATAACTACTGACACACTGATTGGTTAAACAGGTGGAACGCCCTAACCTACTCCCATGCATAATATATGTATAATATATTGCGGTTAGCGCAGGTAAGATCGCGGGTTAAGAAAGGTAAAAGATTGCATTTATTGCGGGGGAACGCCCCTCCCGCTACCCGCTATGCCTTAATAGCGGCTTTAGGAGGTTTGGTGGAAGATTGGGCCCATAGTCTCTGTGTTTGTTCCAGGTGATGGAGGCTCCACTCCAGCAGGAAGACACGGAAAAATTGAATCATTTTAAATAACGGTGCTTAGAGCTGGCAGCGAGGGGAGGGATCGGCTGCAGAGCCTTCGGGGGATAACAGGCGGACAAATGCGTCTTTGCACAGAATCCAGGTTTGACAACCTTTAGGTCAAAGACGTTCATGAACCAGAGCTCAGACGGATGTGGCCCCGCCCCTCCAGCCCAGCAGGTGGTCTCCTGGTTCTGCCGTCTTTGTCTCTTGGCTCCTTTCCGCAGCGTCAGTCATTGCCCTTAATGTGAAGAGTAAGCTAGGGGGGACGCCGGGAGCGTGCGACCTGGCGTTTTCACATCGGCGGCGTCGCTTCCTTGGAGCGCAGCTGCTCCCAGAGGAGCCGAGGCATTCTGGGAGCTGCTTCGCCTCTGCAGTTGCTGCTTGGTTGAGTTTCAGGAACGTAGCCGTGAATAAACAGGAAATCAATGTGGCTTCACGGTGTGTGAGGGCGCAGGGCTGTTTTCCCCCCAATTACTGGAAATGCTGCTCCACGTCGGCGGTGCATATCAGCCCTTTACTGAAGCCTCCTGACATTCATCAACAATGCTTTTGATGTTGCCACGTCCAGGCTTTGAATTCAGTTTCATTTTGCTGAATGTAACAGGATACATCTACAAGCAGAATAAAAGGTCTTCTAACTTTGAGTCATTTTGTCCATCAATAAGCATGAATACAGTCATGGAAAAAATGATTATTAGACCACCATTTTTTCTTCAGTTTCTTGTTCATTTTAATACCTGGTACCACTAAACGTCATCATGTGACTAAAACAGACAGAAAAGAAAACACTGAATGCATAAAAGCAGTGTTTTTGGCAGTACAACGCCATAGCTATTGATGTAAAAACTTAAGTGATTTAGGTTATAATCAAGAAAACCATGGAAAATGGTAAGATATCAGCTCTTAAATAAAACTCTTATGAGCAATCTTTGTGGTTATCGTTATGTTTGTCCAAACAAATGTACCTTTAGTTGTACCAGGCATTAAAATGAACAAGAAACTGAAAAAAACAAGGGGGGTCTAATCATTTTTTCCATGACTGTAAATAAAAAAAAAAAAAACTATGAAAAAAATGATCTTTTCTTCCTTTTTTGGATCAAGTCAAGCGTTTTGGCTGAATTATTTGGACATAAACGGCATCACAGTCGTCCGGCCTTGAAAGATGGCTGATGGCTTCTTCCAGTGCGTCATACCTTGTCGTTTTTATACCAGGGAGACATCAAGTACTGGCCTCAGTAAACCAGAAGGTTCGGATGCAGCGCCGTGACTGTCTCTGAAGGTGAAAAATTAAGCCGATATTTTACGACTGCCTGCATACGCAGGTACAGATCTGATGGATGCTGGCGTGCTGCATCGGAGCCGTATGGAAGTGTTATTTCAAATAACCTCTCTCCCCGGGAACGCGGAGCAGCTTTCATCTGCCGCAAAGCACCACATGTGAGGGGCCTGACGCTAAATAGGCAAAGACAAACAGCCTCTCGGGGTTGGATTGGGCGGATAATAACAAAAGATACTTCCTCACTTCTTTCTTATGAAAGGCACTGCTGAAACTTTCCCTGGGAAGAGTGAACTTTGAAATTGAAATGCGGCGGCTGCGCGACTGCCGAGTGAGAGAACGGCCTACGAGAGCAGACGTGGAGTCGACAGCGTCGCAAAAATCATTGAAACAAAGTCCTCTGAGGAGAGATCATCAAACTTTGTTGTTTCTTGATTTTTTTATTTTTATTTTAAATCTGCAAACTTTGCCAGCTTCAAATTGGTCTCGACGAGCGGCGAGGAAAGATCACTTCAGCGCTTCCATCTGTGATGCAAAATGCAGTTCAAGTAGCTGCTGAAATGGAGCAAATGACGTGGATGCTTAAAGTGCTCCCGAAGCACGTCTCCTCAAAAAAAAAACGCTCCCTGCCTGAGGAAAACGCTTGTTTTTCTGGCCTAATTTCACACGGCGCGCACTGCAAACAGACCCGTTTCTGTTTGCTCACGCAGAGGAAAAGGTTTCATCTCTGCTCCACGAAGTACAGTGATCCCTTGTTTTTCACGGTAAATGGGGACCGGTGCCCCCCCCACGACAATCAAAATCTGTGAACTGGAGCCGGAGCCCCCCGAACCTCAATAATGTGTTTAAAATATGTTTAAAAACCCAAAAAAGTAGCGAAACAAGACAAAGGCTCAACTGTGGTCTTTCTGTTTCCTTCACAGCCTCTGGTCTCTGAACCGTAGTAAACAAACCGCTGGTATTCTGCTATTTTTGGCTCGTAACAAGCTAACAACAACAAAAGAAAAAGTCTGGTTTTCTCTGCATGGAACGGGAACTTTATTCTGGCACTGCAGGAACTTGTAACATCACACAGGTTGTATTGTTGGGCTCCTGTCGGTTAACAGAGAATGTAAATCTATACACGCTGGGCTGCTGTTGATGCTCACTACACTTTTCATTAGGGATGTCCGATAATATCGGCCCACCGATATTATCGGCCCGATATTGGCATAAAAATGTAATATCGGTAAATATCGGTATCTGGTTTTTTTTTTTTTTTTTTTTTTTTTTTTGCACAGACTATGTGTTAATTCCACGACAGGAGATATGTGATGTTACCTAAAATTAGTTTTGAGGAAAAATAGCCCGCATATATCGGTATCGGTAGATATCGGTATCGGAAATTGAGAGTTGGACAATATCGGCATATCGGATATCAGCAAAAAAGCCAATATCGGACATCCCTACTTTTCATCTAACCCCGTTTTCATTCTGCCGTCCCACGACACACACACTACATTACCCATAAGGCCACTACATTACCCATAAGGCCACACCATTAAAGAGGCCAGGCTGGCTCACAACATTTCTTTGCTGCGAGAGAACGCGCACAACATCCTGTGATGTTTCTGTGATTTTTTTCTTGATTTAAAAAAAAAAAAAAAAATTATATATTTCTAAAAAATCCGCAAATAACTAAAACCGCGGAACTTAAAGTGAATTGGCGAGGGATCACTGTACCGCTTCAGGAAGGAGCTCTGGAGGATACGGAAACTGTCCTCAAAGTGGACATGTTTGTCTTCTCTCTCTGGGACTACTGTGTTAGATTTGCACCCCCCACCCCCCCCCCCCACCCCCAGTAGCCTGTAATTACATTGGAACAATAAGGATTTTTGTTTTTGATTAACAACGGTTGGGTAGCGTTAGGTATGCAGACGGACGAAAAAGAGACTTTGGACTTGTTTGGACACAAATTTGTGCACCTGGAGGTTCCTCCTTGGCAAGTACGACCCAGGAGATCGCACTTCAGAGGATGCAGTTTGCAAGGGACATGGGGGGGGGGGGACATGTCCCCCCCAGATTTATATTGATCCCATCTGCTTTAATTCCCTGTTCCATGACGGTTAACCGCTCAGTTCTGAGGTTATGTTGTTCGGATCTCTAAGTTCCGATTTCCAATGTAACTGTAACGCACCATTTCCACCCCGGGGTCCTAAGGGGTGCTGGTGTCTTTGCCTGTAGCGGTAACCGTGGTGATCATAAACAACTGTCTAATGACTGAGCTGCTGATCTTTCTGCCACATTAAACCAGAGAAGAGGGAGGAGAAAAATCAGTGTTTATTTCAAGAACCAAAAGATAAACTTTGACTGTTTTCCCAGGTGTGAAAAAAAAATACTTGTTTTTTAATGTTGAGTAGCGAGTCATTTGGACCGACCTGAAATTTATTGGAAAAAATAGTTCAAGTGTTTATACTTCTGTTTTCATACATATTGTTAATGTTTCTAATCATTTATACGAAAGCACAAGTGTTAATCATTTCAATTTTAATTTGCTCTACATTTTTGGACATTCCCTTTTTGTTAGAAGTTACAGTTAAAGTTTCTGTGACGAGATTCTTTATCCTGCTGAGATCAGCAAATGTTTAAATAAAACATGCAGAAGACATTAAGTTTTGCAGCGTGATTAACATACCAGACAAATAACGAGTTGATCATGTAAGCCGAGTGTTAACTAGATGAGCCTTTATCTACCAAAGTTAATTCAGTTAGAAAACTCACAATTATAATGACAGCTCAGTCCCCCCCCCAGTTTAAAAATCCTATCTGCACCTATCTGGCAGTTTGGTAATTACAGAGCAACTGACAGACAAGTATAAATGCCAAAAAACCCTGTGCATAGCCGCTACGCAAAAGAACAAATCAAGGTCAAGTCCTTAAACCAGACGACGCTGCCTTCTGATTGGTTGGACGTCTGGAGGCTTTCTGTGAGGGGCAGGGCTTCCCGCTGCTGGTTAGGAACTCAGAGCTCCAAACCAAGCTATGAACAAATGAAGCTTTGACAGATTACTTTCACTTAAACACCAGTGACGAGACCAGAAATCCAGCCAAACGCGAGCCAGAATCAGATCTGGGGAACGGCGGTTCGCCGACCGGCGGCGTCGCGACGACGACGACGACGACGACACACCGACGTCTCCGTCTGAAAGCAGTCCGGCTGCAGCTTGTGCTGCTGAAATGTAAATGTTTTATCGCCACACTTCTGTTCAGGGTCTCAGATATTAAAGTCGCGCAGGTGAACACGAGGCAGCGGCGGTGACAGAAGCACCTACGGGGTCGTATCCATACCTTGATTTCTGAGCGTGTAAAGCGGCCGATATTACCTTGTTCCTCAAGTGTTGTCGTGCCGCAGCAGAGCAGCGACTCAAGCAGCATTTCAGCCGCTTTTAAGAGTCAGCTGAGGACGCCCATCAAGGCTAAGAGCTTGTAATGAACGCTGTTTTTTTCCCCCCGCCGGCTTTTACAACGTCGCTTTAATCAAAGCTGAAATTGCGCCGCTTTGTGTTGGATGGGGTTTTCAAGTCGACCGGCCCTGCGAACAATTATGTCATCGAGTAAACAATGGACAATTTGAGACTTTTCTGTCACCTAGTAATCTCTGCTTAGCCCTCCCCTCAGTAACTTGTGTCATTTGTAACGTGTGTCTTTTTAAATTCAGTATGAACCTCGGTCTACTTGTCGTCTGGCGACAGATTTATGAAAACAAATCAAGATTGCCGACAATATCTTTATAATTAAAGTGTCAGAAAAACCCTCAACTTCATTACCTCCAACAATAAGCCAAAGTTACACACAAGGCCTATAATTCATCTCAAAGGAGCTGTATTGGGATTTTTTTTTTTTTATTGTGCACATATTAGGATGTCTGAAGACCAAAACCCCAACATAACAACCCTGCCAGTTAGCTTTGGGGAGCACGAGTCTATAAATCGGCCATTCAGCGAAGCGTTCAGGTCAAACGGCCCACGTCTGGATTGAATCTCAACCAGGAAGCAGGTCGCGTCGCAGTTCCCTGACTGGCCACTAGGCGCTGGCTCCAAGACGGAGCAAATCCCGACTTACTCCCGTGTCAAAATGGCCAACTTTGACACTCTGACATCACAGAACAGATCAGTAAAGATTTACCTAAATTTCTTCATCGCGTTGTGTTTGGCGCACCTCTGAAGTGGGTACCCACAGACCCAGGGCATAGAAAGATCCATGACATTAATACCCACGGACTGCTCAGAGAACAAACAATTCAAAGACCCTGTACAGGGCCTCGGTCTCCTGGTGACATTGTAATATATATCTGTGTGTCATCAGCGTAGCTATGGTAAATAATATTGTTGCTCTTTATAACCTGGGCTAGTGGGAGCATGTAGATGTTAAAAAGAAGAGGCCCCAGGATGGAACCCTGGGGAACGCCACATGTAATTTTTGTCTGGTCAGATGTAAATCAGCCTACTGACACAAAGTACTTCCTGTTCTCCAGGTAAGTTTTGAACCAGTTCAGTGCGGCACCAGAGAGACTCACCCAGGTCTCCAGTCGTTGGAGTAAAATAATGTGGTCACCTGAGATCCAGTAAAACCAACATGATATTTTTCCAGCATCTGTATTCAGACATATATCATTCATGACTTTGGTCAGAGCAGTCTGAGTGCTATGGTGTTGTCTGAAACCTGACTGGAAGACATCATAGCAGTTTTTTCTTAGAAAGTCATTTAGCTGATAAAAAAAAAAAGCAGCCTTTTCAATTATTTTACCTAAAAATGGAAGATTGGAGATTGGCCTGTAGTTGTTCACCTGTGTTTTGTCTAGATTGTCTCTTTTTTAATTAATTACAGCTGTTTTCAGTTGTCCTGTGAAAAAACACCCAACATTAAAGACGAGTTCACAATCTGTAGCAGATCTGATTTCAAGGTGAAACTTTGTCCCCGGACCCTTCCAGGCCAACCCAAAGCTGGTTTCAGTATTCTGTTGTCTTTTATGCATTCACAGTATCGATGCCAGGTTCTCCAAAACCCGGCAGGAACAAAGAGTGAGCGGAGAGAGACCACTACCTTCGCCATGCCAAGCTACAGTACTTTAGCAGTTATTAATCTTCATTATCGTTCGAAGCAAATACACAAAAGGTGCAGTCGCACCAACAGGTTTTGGGTACGCTCAACCGCAGCATATCAGGGATCCTTTGCCAAACAGTTTTTGGGTCTAAGAGAGCAGCGCTGGCATAACGGAGGATCGACAGAACTGTATAATTTGATCTACGGTTCTGTCAGCAACGGTGCCAACATCAGCCATTTGCAGAAGCTTGTCATTTAGCCTGCAGCTTTAAAAATCTTGCCTGTCACGCAGATCTGTCTAGTTTTGCTGTAATGCATGAGGCTTAAAAAAACCCAACCCGAACGCATGCAGACAAAGTAGAACTATAACGTAGAACCTACTCTCACGGCGAGGGCGGCTCAAACGTTTCCACCGCCTCGTTGCAGAGTCTCATTCTTTCACTTACTTTAATTAGTGGGTTTGAGGTCGCCGCCCGCTGACCCTGTAATTAGTGAGAGAGGTCTCAGAGCGGCTGAGGCAGACCCAGAGGCGTAGCGGTCCACTTTACCTTAGCTTCTATAGAAACAAAGAGCACAGACAACGATTCTTTGAAAGGTCGCAGCTATCCATGTCATCATGAAAAACCTCCCAGAAGGCCGCTGGACTGCGTCAGCCTTGTTGGCTCTTTACTAGCTCATTTACAAACACCTCCGTGTGTGTGTGTCTACATGATCCTCGCGTGTATTAACACAATAATAAGAGGCAAAGACACCAGCAATGGTCTTAAAGAAGTAATCTGCAAAGCATATCAATCCAGAGAGGGTCATAAAATCATTTCCAAACAGTTTGGAGTCCAGTGTTTTACGCCGAGGAAGAAATGTTCAGAAGTGGAAAACATTCAAGACAGTTGTCGGTCGTCCCTGGAGTGGACCAAACTGCAGATATACCCCAGTACTCAGCAATCCTCAGAGAAGCGTCAAAGTCAGACAGCATTCGATACAGTGGATCATTCGATCCTCTTGTCTCGCCTTAATCAGTGTGCCGGTATTCGTGGTACAGAACTGAAATGGTTTGAATCGTACCTGACAAAACAGAGGTTTTTCTGTAATGATTGGCGACCTGTCCTCCTCTGCTGCTCCTTTGTTCTGTGGTGTGCCCCAAGGCTCCATACTGGGCCCTTTATTGTTTTCGCTCTACACGTTGCCTCTGGGCTCTATCATAGCCAGGCACAACCTAGCCTTTCACTGCTATGCAGATTACCTGCAAATTTATCTTCCTCTGTACAAAACAGAGTATATTTTCTTTGGTGATTCAGCACACTCTGGTGATCTATCTTTTAAGCTGAAATCTTCTGTGAGGAATCTTGGAGTTATTTTTGATAGCAACTTAAAATTCGATAAGCAAACTGACAGCGTGGTCAGGGTCAGTTTTTATCAGTTATGGGTTTTAACAAAAGTAAAACCATTCTTAAATCGTGCAGACTTGGAAAAAACATTCATGCTTTTATAAGCTCAAGAACTGATTATTGTAATGTAATGTATGTTGGTGTCTCCAAGTCGTTACTCAGCTGTCTTCAGATAGTTCAGAGGGCCGCTGCTCGCTTTTTAACCAACACTCGACGTCAGGAACACATCACTCCAGTTTTATTTGCTCTTCACTGGCTTCCTGTTTCTTTTAGAATTGATTTTAAAATGTTGATCTTTGTTTTTAAGCCCTTAATAGCCTTGCTCCTCCCCATTTATGTGAACAAGTGTGTGTTCAGAACTCCACTAGAGCCTTACGGTCCCAGAACCAGGACTAAACTCTGGGGTGATTGGGTCTTCTTGGTTGCTGGACCCAGACTCTGGAATAAGTTGCCCCCTGAAATGCGCACCATCACTGACTTTGGGGTTTTTAATCCAGCCTTAAAACCTATTTATTTAGACTGGCTTTTAATACACAGTAATGATGTGAGATATTTTTTTCCATTTTTTTAACTGTGTTGTCACTACATCAAATTTAAATTGTTTTGTTTTAATGTGGATTTTAATGGAAAGCACTTTAGTCACCTTGTGTGTTGTAAAGGGCTCTACAAATAAAAGTTGATTGATTGACTGATTGATTAGAAATGACTGTCAGGAGAAACTGATCTGAATAAAGCACAAGGAGAGGTGAAACCCAACAACCACCTCGTCAGTTCGGTTGTTGATGCCAGTCGGAGCTGAAAGTGTACAAAGCGAATCAACAACAAGACATGTAACATTTATTTTGAGATGCAACGACGGAGACTTTAAGTTGAACGTAGCTGCTCTGCAGTTGTAGTTGAGGTGGAGATACTTTACTGAAGTGTTCCTTCAGGAATCTGAGACTAAACCCACATCGGTGTCCTCACCAGGGCCGTAGCACCAAATTCTGGGCCCCTACAAAGGAGGTTCTGGTGGGCCCCCAACCCCCCCCCCCCATCACCACCACCAACACCAACCGATCACCTGTCCACCTGCTTGCTGTTATATTGCTGCAATATTATCCGACTTTATATTCCCTTATTTTAATAACAAGACCATTTGAAAGGGTAGTCTATTATCTGATCTTGCTTTAGGGCTGTTTATGTCCGTTTTAGCAATGATAGCGGAGCTTACGGCAGTTAACAATGGGATTTCATCTTGTGTGTTTAAAGTTTAACGTTTGTTACAATTGTACTCACCTTTCTTTGAGAAGAAGTCTGTAAGCAGCTGACTCCCCTCATTTAGTTTCTTCTCTCTCTCTTTCCTCTCTTTACGTTTCTGAGAGCCAGATTTATATTTCTTGCAGACCCGTCGCAAGGGGGGGGGCGAAGGGGGCGGTCGCCCAGGGCCCCGCGCTGTGACGTGAAGGTGTATATATATAATATTATATAATACAGTATATATTATTATTTATTTTATTTTCAGTAAATACACTATTTACTGAACCTGTAATAAAAGCAACACGGCGATTGAAACGCAAAACGTGATGAAAATGCAAATGAATATACTCCAGACCCAGAGCAGGTGTATATAACGGACTATTTTAATGTGATAGTGGACCAGGCCCTCACTGCTCTCCATACTCGTTTTTAAACAAATGCAGGTGTTTGGAAAACATGTTTGGATTTCTTTTTGATCTGACCAAACTCCGTGAAATGGATGAGACTGCCTGCAAAGACAGTGCACAAGATTGAGTGATGCGCTGAGCTCGTCCGAATAAACGCACCGGACCTCTTCACGGAGTTGAGGACTTCGAGAGATAATCCCAGAGGGGACAACTACAGCACTTCAAACACTTCGTTACCTTAAAGGGATTCAAGGAATTTTCCCTAACTGTGAGATTGCGCTCAGGATCTTATTGACTTTTCCAGTGACGGTGGCATCGGGCGAGCGAAGCTTTTCAAAGTTGAAAACTAATCAAAAACAATTTGCGCACCTCCATGTCACAGGACAGACTGTGCGGGCTTGCCCTGCTATTAATTAAAAAGGACATTGCATCCAAACTGGATTATAAAGATCTTATTGCTGAGTTTGCAGCCAAGAAGGCAAGGAAAGTGACTCTGACATGATCAGCTTCCGCGCAATTTACGCATGGTGAGTCCATCTGATTTGTTAGAGTTACAGTGCAGTAAATATGTTGTGTATAGTTGTAATGAAAATTAACGTATATTATGAATGAAAAGTGTCCTAATCTACTTGTTTAAAATGTCAAGATGGCAAAAATAGAGTGACGAGCTGACTTGATGTAAAGCCTCCTTGCACAGTTGATTTTCCCCATTTGAAATAAATAGCAAAAAGGCTGAGACTGTGTATGATTAGGATGTATCATTCTACCTAATAAAAACGTATTGCAGCATGATTATGCGTGCAGTAGTAGAACTAGAATAGCGGTGTCCGTGCGACTGTTAGTCATGCGCAATTGCGCATCCATGTCAAACTGCAGGGCCTCGCATTTCAAGTTTGCACGGGGCCTCGCACCCCCCCCTGCGACGGCCCTGATTTCTTGGGAGGTTGCGACATTATCTCTCCATCCACATACGCTAATAGTAATCAAGCTGCGCCTCACGGTGAGAAACAACTGTTTTTGGACTTAACGATTTTGCGCATATTCCAAGGGGTGTTCACACAGAGTAGTCCGTCACAACAGACTTAAGGTTTTTGGATTACAACAATATGCCATTTAATATAGGGCCCACCAAGTTTGCATTACGATCAGTTTCTGTCATGAAATTTAGTGTTGGTATTAACTAATATATTCAATATATAATTTTTTCCCCCTTAGCTTCCCGTGGGCCCCCCTCTGCCATGGGCCCCCCCAAGGCTGTGTAACTTTTACCCCCTGTCCGACGGCCCTGGTCCTCACTGAAACTCAGTCTGGAACTGATAAAGGAATTCATAAAGAATTGGATCGATTAACAGTATTAACAATGGCTCTGGGATCGACTGAATCCTATCAGTTCCCGTCTGTGACCATGAGACTTCTGGAACAATGTTCTATGAACAAATGAGACCAAGGTGGACTTGTTTGGTCTCCATGGAGGTCCGGTGTGGGGCGGCTCTGGATGCTCCCCTGAGGGTCCCTCCTTTCTGCTCTGTGGCTCCTGGGGAAGGAGGTTGCTTTTTTAAAACACAAATTCATGATTTTCAGGCAAGAAGTTGCAATTATAGAAAACTCGCAATTTTCACAAGAAAGTCTGAGCTTTATGTCAAAAAGTTTTGCAAACATCAACATTTTATGGCAAAAAAATTCAATTTTATCTTTAAAAGTGATGGGTTTTTGATATTTGTCAGTCGTGGCAAATTTCACATCATAATTTGAACAATAAAAATATCCTTTTGAACAAAAAGTCCTGATCTGATTAGCTGTTGTGGAGGAAATTTTTATTTGGATTTTGTTTATCTTATTCGTCTTTAACAATATGTTTAAACGTGATTTGTCTTATTTAACAAAACCAATTCACATCACAGTCAACAAGACCAAATGTCTGACAAAAGGCAAGAGAAGACAGCTGTGATTCATTGATCAAGGAGACACAGCAGGGGTTGGCTGTGACTTTGAATAAACATTCCTAAAATTCAATTATCATCAAGTAAATAACCTCTTGATCAAGGAAATGTATAACGTTGCTAAACTCAATTATCAGTCTCATTCAAGACAAATGTCCCTTTGCCTTCCCCACTACCTGCTGTGATCCACTCTGTATGCAAAGACCTGTAGAGGAATCAACATCTTTTTGTCTTGGTATAAAAGAAAACGCCCTCTCTGTAACGACAGTCCTCAGCCAGTATTCTGTGGAGGACTGACTGACAGCTCTCCTTATGTGCACATAAGATTTGTGTATGTTTGTTTCTTTTCTCTGTAATAAATTCTATTCTGATTTTCTCATTGAGATCAGATCTTATTTTTTCCACAACACTGTTTTTGCATTTTTTTTTTTTATTTATAATTTCACAAGAAAAATCTGATGATTTTAGGACTATTGTCCTAATTTTATCTTAAAAAGTTGCAAATTTTGCAATTTAGAACTTTTTATGACAATTTTTGGTTTATTTAAATGACAAAAGAAAAATAATAATATTTCAAAAATTGTCATTTGACAAAACACAGATTCCTAATTATTTACAAAAATAGCTTAAAATTCTTCAAAAGTCTCAATTTAAGAAGAAAAATTTGATGATTTTTGTCCAAAAGTCATGATTTTGTAAATTTGGCTTTTTTACAATAAAAATTCCTTTTTTAGGACAAAAAGTTGCAATCATACGAAATTCACAATTTTTTTCACATAAAGTTGTACTTTTATGTCAAAACGTTGTTATTTTGACATGTGATATTTTACAACAAACAATGTCATTTTGTTTGTTTCGCCCCAGACAGCCCAGAGGTCAAAATTAGGAGCAACAGGACAATGATCCAAAACCAAACCAAAGCTCATGCTGGGACCTGGAGTCATCACGACTGGAGCTGCCTGGAGCTCCACCCACGTCCCTCCTGGTCCACGGAGCTACACGGCTAGCCTCACCCTCCGTCTGGGCTCCTGCTGCCTGCTGGCGGGACCGCGGACATCCATTCACGCCAACAGCACTTGTGCTGGCCTGGTATCCGCACCTGAAACGACAAGAAATAAATATAAAAGTCACGTGAATTATGATCGTGGGTGAGCAGAAGCTAAGCCAGAACTTTCCCCACGTGGCGGTCAGCCCTTTGTTGGTGTGAAACGCCGAGCCCAGGCGTGAAGTGCTCCATCTTCTTCTGTTCAGGTTTGGCAATCTCATCTGGGGTTACGAGGCCTTCTGCTGCCGGAACAAGATTCGTGATTCGCGGACCGTGACGGGCCTTTCAGGACCGCCGGTGGAATCTCAGAACCGCTCAGGTGACGCCGCTATAACCTGCATACCAAACAGCGCCCGGCTCTCAGAGGACGCGACGTTTTCACCGCGCTGACTGTGACAGATAGCAGCGGCCGGGTCGGGCCGCGGCTGCTGAGTTTTATTTTTCTTGCAGGTTTTATATTATTCAAGGAACGGGGACATCGTCCCTTTCTGAGAGCAGAGAGTCGGGGGTGGAACAAAATAGAAATTAAAGAAAATAAAACAGCAAAAAGGAGAGGGAGTAGCTCGCTACCCAGCATTGCCAGGTGTACGATAATTATCGTATTTGTACGATAATTTGATTCTCTGTACGATGTACGATCAATAATCAAAAAAAAAAGGCCAAATGTACGATAATTATTAAATTATTAACTGTCTGCCGGAGAGTTTTTGTGAACCCCGAAGGCATCTGTTCGTGAGCGTGAGATCCGAGTGTTTGTCTCAGAACAACTAGCATGATAGGCTGAATGGTCCGCTTCGCCCGCCCCACGAGACTTTCACAGTCAGGACCAGATCAGGAAGTCGATTTAAACAGAGTTTAAGCAGAAGAGGAAAAAGCACTGACGCCACGAAGCTGTGAGCTGTGGGACGCTATTGATCACTAGAGTGATTATATTTGACCATAGCGCATCATTGGGCTTGTTATTTTGGTTATGACAGATGTACGATAATTTCCCCTCAAAATACGATAATTTTGAGTCTCTGGTATGATAATCCTACATTTCCCACCTGGCAACGCTGTCGCTACCTCACTGGAATCCTCCGCACACTTCAACCCGTCAGCTGACGGGACGTGATGAAGGTGTGCGAGTGGCGCTCGTGGGTTTTCAGATAACGCCGAGGCTTCCACCTCCGTCAAAGTTCAGAAGCGGTGTCTGCGGTCTCGTGAGCGCTATCAGCTCCGCGCAGGCGCACGCTAACCGTCACAGCCGAGCGTCCGCCGGCTCCAGACGCCCGTGCATGTGGTAGGCTGAGGAGGGCAGAAACGTTCGAGCCCTGCTGTGTGAAACTGCAAACGCAGAGTGGTCGGAGCTCTGTTTTCCAGGGAAGAAACGCTCGGACGGGATGTCCTGAAAGCGTCCCAGCGCTGCTCAATTCAGACTTCAGGTCCTGGGAGACTGACTTTGGTCATGTATGTTTCTTCAACACAGTGAATTAAATGTTGTGCTGCATGAGTGGGTTCACGTTCACTCTCACTGTTAACTTTACAATGTGTAAATTTACAAGTGGATCACCATTAAAATCTCCAAATGTATTGTGGGTAAAATTGTCATCAACAGCCGTCCATCAGCATCATCATCAGTCACTAGTCAACAGAGTCTATGCGGTGCAGGGGAGGTGGATCACGGATTAATTAAATCATGAGTGACAGTTCACACGAGCATAAAAGTGGAGCAACAAAATGAAAAGAAAAGGAAAAAAAAAAGAGCGCAGGAAAAGACTAAACTAAAAAAGCAGGAACCGGTTCTCGATTCCCAACCCTACTCATTACCTGAATGAATTTTCAGATACGACTGGAAGTATTGTTGTCCGAGCTGTTTAATGCATCCCTGCTGCCTCACAGGTGAAACATAGACCGGATGAGCTTTGCGACGCGTCCCACGCACACTCTCAGAAAAGAAAGTACAGAATTGTACCTTTAGAGGTACAATGGCTTGTCACTGGGGCAGTACCCTCAGAAGGTACAGTTTTGTACCCTTTTGTACCTTTTGTACCCACTTGAGTACATATATGTACCTTTTGGACCATCAAAAAGGTACATATAGGTACCTTAAGGTCCAATAATTAACCCTAGGGGGTACATTTGTGTAGATTGTACCTCAGGGGACAAAAAAGGACTCATACTGTACCCCTATTTCTGAGAGGGCAGCTCAGGATGCAGCCGCTGTCGCTAAAGTTGAGTGACGGACGGGTCACGCCCTTAAACCTAACCCTGCAGGGATTCACACATCTCATCATCGGCCACAGGTGAAGTCCTGCTCCAAGTAAAGCCAAGTCTTCCTGCTCATTTTATGGCAGCAACAACAGGGAAGAAACCTCACAACTTAGGGCTGGGCGATAAATCGATTTAATCGATTAATTCGAATTTGTACTTAATGTCGATTTGTTTTAATGAAAATCGATTTTCTCATTAACATCCGCCACCAGCGCCTGCCTGCTGGGCTCCCGTAGGTCAGAGAGCGCGGAGTGCGCGCCCCCCTCCCCACCCCGCGCTAGGTACACAAACAAGCAAGCAGTGCTGATCTTACACCGAAGAAAAGAAACGTATCCTCGGTTATTTGGAATTGGTTCGGGTTTGTGGCGTCAGACACAGAACAAACAGCACCTCGCTGCAAAGTCTGTTTAAAGGCTGTTGCTACCAAAGGTAGCAGTACTAGCAATTTACTGCAGCAACTTAACAGAAGCATGCTGCCGAGTTGGAGAGGTGTTGCTCCCTACGAAAAAAACGACCGCGGCAGCCCAAGCACCGCCACCAGAAAACAACCTACCGTCTTGGAAACATTGACAAACTGTATCTCGTATGATATGAAAGGAGCCCGGTGGAAAACTGTCACGGATGCAGTCGTGATGTATATTGCAAGAGATATGGTGCCCATATACACCGTGGAAAAGCCGGGGTTTATTCACCTGCTCGAAGTTTTGGATCCCAGGTACGTGCTACCAGGCTGCAAATATTTTTCTGACGTTGTCTTGCCTCGTAAATTACAATGGAAGCCTAAAATTAAATTTTTAATTTTATTTGATGCAGATGTTTAAGTTAAGTTAACATGATTCAGGGAATCAAAATAGTGCCCAAATACTTTTTGTTTACCACACAAGCACCTCCTTATTATGCAAAACATGTTCAGGTAACTGAGAGTTTTGTTTGCACTTTATTTTGTCAACCTCAAAAAAGGGGTCTTATAATACTATGTTTTACTTATTTTTTGTGTATTTTCGAAACTAGATTACTGAAAAGTTACATTGTCACTGTTCACAATGGCAGGCAGGGCTTGCCATCTCTTTTTTTGTGGCTTGTTTATGTAACTGAAACCCCAGAAAGGAAAATTTAAACAAAATAAAACTGAAACTTGTTTTGAACAATTTCTTTGTCATCTACAAATTGATTTTAGGTAGGGGGTGAAAAAAATCGATTTAAATCGCGAATCGGGATTTTTTCTGAAAAAATCTGAGATTTTTTTTTTAGGCCATATCGCTCAGCCCTATCACAACTGTAAACCACAAATATGAAATACGACTGTCGACGATGAGCATGTGACCTTACGTCAAACCACCAGACAGGCGGGAACCACAGCGCCTCCTGAAGACAGGAGATCCGAGCGGATCGAGTGGACTCCCATCCCCAGATCTCTCCGGGGGTCCGTCTTCCGCGACCCGAGATGACTGATCTTTATCTGATGAAAGGGGCGGCAGGATGAACGGCGCCCCCCCTGCTCATTTACCAGACAGCTGAGATCGATGGCAGCTGATCAAAGGTGGAGATAAAACGGGAGAGCTCAATTGCGCTGAGCCTTCGGTGCCAAGTCAAGGTCGGCTCATTCATTCCAGGCACCGAAGTCACATGACACACTCATTTCTTGGTTGTGGTAGAGTTTTCAGTTTTCTTTGGACCTTTTAATCTCCGTACGGTCACGTGTGAACATCAGTGCCTCCTTGTTCGATCCTATTTATATATTTTGTGTTAAAAGAGAATTAAAATCATCTCTTTATGAGATAAATATAACCTCAGGTGAATGACAATATAGAACCTTTTTTTTAAAACCACACCAACGCTGATTCAGCAAACAGCAATGAAGCTGCGCAGAAGAAAATAACCACGTGGTCAATACCAAGTACCCCCTCCCACAGGATTTAAGGTGGCACTGCTGATCAGATTTCTGTGCTGCTCCAGAGCACCCGGGTATGCATTAACACAATGCCGAGAGGGAAAGACATCAGCAGTGGACTCACAGAAGTGATTTTTTTGCAAAGGTTGCGAAACCATTTCCAGACAACTTGGATCCCAAGATTCCACAGTGAGAAATATTTTTCACGAGACGAGAAACGGGGCTGGACCATACAATGTTCAGGGGGTCGGAGGGATGAAAACCAGGAGCCGCACCTCAGACCGTCTCGCCTCGCTGAGCATGTTGAATGTTAATCTTCGCGGCAGCACGGTCAGATGCACCAGTACCTCCAGTCGTGATCTGAATTGGTTTTCAGTGATAACCGCAACAAGCCGCTTTTATTAACAGCTGCCACTGAAATATCACACTTGTTATCGTCTAAACGGCCGCTCCGCTAGCTTCAGGTCCAGGAGATGCATTTGCTTTTTCTTTTTTTGCAACAATTATTTTTGGGCATCAAAGACCAAGAACCCCACAAGGTGAAGCTACTCCTGGAAACGAGCGGGTTTGGCTCAACTTCCTGCAGGCTAGCCGACCAGTGGAGCTAATCCCTCACGAATGCGCCCGAGTCCTTACGCCAGGCGGACTCACCGTAAATTACTCCGACCTCTGAGACATCGTAGAGACCGATGTTGGTGAAAAGCAAGTATTTTGTGCATTAAAAAACACAACATCGTCTTTACTTTTTGAGCTTCCCGCCACCTCTGAGATGCTAATTCATCGCACACCGATACTTAGATAAGTGACGCAGGACTGTTTCCCAGCAGCAGGGAGGCTGCAGACAAACATCCCGGACTTGTAAAGAACTTTAAAATATGTCAAAAAAAAAGAAAAATGTTGACATCAGCTGCGGAGCATGCAGAGTCAGCCCCCACATTACTCTTTGGTGTCTTTGGTGGGGGGGGGGTCCTGCGGCGTGGTACAGGAAGCTGCGACCTTTCTCGGGGCACTAAATCACTGTCTGAGCTCGCGGCGTTTCCGCGGAGGCTAAGATAAAGTGGACGGCTCTATCTGGGGATCTGGCTCGGTGACTTCTCAGACCCGTCTCATTAACCGGCGGGCCGGCGGATGCAGGGGCAGTCACCTTTCGCTTGGAATAATCTAGATTTCCGGCCCGACAAAAAGGGCTGAACAAGCAGATTCTGCGGCATAATCGTCTCGCTCAAATAAAACAAAGTTGTGTCAAGGATCCACGGTTTGGTGAATTTATTGCTTCCCAAAGGTTTAACTGCTTGAGGAAAAGACGAAATCAAAACAGCACAAATACACGGTTTCTGAACGACCTACTGGTGGAAATTACTCAAAGATGTTTCTCTTTATTCCAACCTTCATTCAGGTTGGCCCACCAGGGGAAGGACCCACGTCATTGACGGTGCGTATCTCAGTGAGGGGGAGTCGCTGCTCCTCAACGTCCAGAGGACTGGTTAGGACTCCCCTTGGACCCCTCCCTTGGGATGTGCTCAACCAAGTGGAGGCCCCTGAGGTGGACCCGGGACCCACTTGAGGGGGAGACTACATCTCCTGGGTTGTTGAGGAACGTGAAAGTATCTCTCCGTGTTCTTTTTATCTGGTGCCTAATGACAAGACTAGAAACAAAGGTCAATCAAAGAGTTTAATACAATCATGAATACAAAGGATTATTATGCCATGCAGAATATTTTAATCGGCTGATGGTACACTTCTTGACACAACGAGGAGATGCCAGGAAATGCACTCAGATCTCAAAATGTCCTGAGTTCTTATAGTCACAGAGAAGGCGTATCCTCTCGTACTCCTGAGTTTTATGGCCCTTTGTCTTCGAGTTCAGATGACCAACAGCAGGTCCAGACACATGTGGTTGTGAGATGTCCCTCAAATGTTTATCTATCCTGTCACAGACCCCTGGTCGCAAACTGCTGGTGGGGGTCGGGGAGGAATCCAAGTCATAAACCCAAGCTGAGGAACTCACGGACATAAAAGGAGACAGCATTCACTCATGTCAAGTTTTAGCTTTAACAATTAAACAGCCCTCAGATATTTTATTCCTAACAAACGCCTCAGCGTTCCTCTGAAAGAGCCGAAGGAGGTGGCCGGTTGGAGGGAGGTCTGGACCATGGACTCTTCTGGTTACAGTCGCTCTCCGTTATTTTATATAATGTGTTTTTAATGGGCTTTATGGTTTTGTATTTCAGCCGTGTTATAAATAAAGTTTGGTAAGTACACTCTGGGTGCACCTGGGATGAAACTTCTACTGTACTTGTCCAGATGCAGACTTGAGAGCTGCGACGGTACTTCGGCCGAGCCTGGCGACGTCTCACAAGTACACAAATACAGACAAGCACGCATATTGAGAAACGTCTGGTGACATCACAGTGACATCACATCCCACCAGGCTGCATTTATATCACATGTGTCAAACACAAGGCCCGCGGGCCAAATGTGGCCCGTTGTGTCATTTTATGTGGCCCTCGAGAGCTTGTGCATTATTGGCTTAAATTTTAAACCAATATTTTAAGACTTAAAATAAGCTTTCACCGCTTTAAAGCTCTTATTGACAATAAACTATATCTCCCAAGGTGCATTTCATCGTTACCCACAACGATAATGATGGCTATAAGCAAGACGATTTTTCAGAACTGATGGACTTAAGGAAAACCTTTAAAAACGAACCCCAACATGTCCAAGAAAAGAAAAAATGACGCACAAGGAAGGCAGTTTCATGAACGATGGGAAAACAATTACAAGTTTGTATCTCAAGGTGAAATAACAGTATGTCTTTTGTGTTATGAGGCGAGTGTCAGTCATGAAAGAGTTTAATCTAAGTAGGCATTTTGACAGCAAACACGGAGCTAAGTATGCTAAATTTAGCCTACAAGAAAAACAAATGGACACGCTCAGTGATGTTTACCACAAACCCTGAATTTAATATAACAATGATTTAAATATTTGAAACTTGAATACATAATAAATATAATAATTAACAATAATTATTTAACAATATAATAAGATGTAGTTTAATTTATTTTGATTTACATTGCATTTTGTTACATTCATGCTGTTGATCTGGCCCTTTGATGGCAACCATGATGCTGATGTGGCCCTCAGTGAAAATGAGTCTGACACCCCTGATCTATATAGTCTGTGGGCCCCGTATGAGTTGAAAAGTAGGCTGCAAATATGGATCCCAAGTGGGTTTGTTTGAAGGTTCAATGACGGCCAAGGTCGCCTGTATGGACTCAGGTGGGGCCCAACTGGTTAATTGGTTAACTAATGACCAGATACATGAGACCCACAATATTTCCCTCCTTCGCCCACTTGTATCCCTCATGGGTCCGAACCCTAACCCTAACCCTATTTGGCCACCGTTATGTCGGCTCCCATGCAGACGAAACCATAAGGGACTCCGCCCCTTTGCTCATTTCAAGGCCAAGCCCACTCTACACTCAAGTATCGCACTAGACCTATAAGGTTTCAGCGAACTATGGAGGCTCAAATGTGAAACCTGTATAGTTTCATGTATGAGCTTCTTAAGCAATATAAATAATTGGGACCGAGCCAAGAGGTGGATAATAATGCAGGTCCCATATAGCTGGTAAACAGGCCCATTTTACCAAAACCATTAAGGGACCTGTGCCATTTAAAGATTTGAAACACCAGCCCACTCTGTACTTAAAGTACTCCACTTTTATCCCGACACTGGGGCCCACAAGGAGATGCTGGCTCCAGTAATAGCGAAGGCTCATCCAAACAAGGAAATGAAGTGTATAGATTGATGGATAGCCTTCATGAAACAATTTAGCAGCGGCAGAAAAAGCTTTTTTTTTTTCAGATTTTTAGTGTTTCCCCCCTGGGGGCATGGAGGTTCCAGTCATTTTTACGACACTGTCCAAGATCTACTCTTGTTTACTCTCTTGCTTGGTCAATCTCTCGTTTTCTCTTCTGTCGGTTACTTTCTTGAGTCCCTTGAGCTCAAGTCCCACAGACCCAGACACAGAACCCGTGGAACCGCGGCGCCTCGCAAGCCGCCACCAGTCGCGGCCATCATCCGAGTCGACCAGAGCAGTTGCACCAGAAGCACCTTGCAGTGGTTTAGAAGAGTCCTAGAGGCGACCTGCCCCCCTTGCTTCAGGCTTCAAGTCTCTTTTGGCTACAACACATGGCCTCTGCCATGACGTCCTCGGTAGCTCTGAGCTAATTGTAGTTTTTTATGATGAAACATAAGCATGAGGGTTTAGAGGTCAGGTTCGGAGGGGAGGTTTGGAAAGTCACTGCTGAGGCACAAGAGACGATCCGGCAAGGTGACGACGCCCGGAGTCCGTTTAAACAGAGCTTACCCAGGTGAACTGAATCCGTCAGTTCAGTTGCTGAGTCAGATCTCACCCAGGCAACATCTTCTATGACCCTGGATGACTGATCTATATCTCATAAAAGAGGCAGCAGAATGAATTTTGTCCCTTGATCATTTAAGAGGTAGTTGAGATCGATGGCGGCTGATCAAAGATGAAGTTAAAACCGGAGTGGTCGATCTCTAAGGTCAACTGATAAATGCAAGGCATTGAGGTCAAAAATTATAGTAATTTTGGACTCTGGTTTCCAATCAATGACCTTTCATCCGTCTTACATAGACATATAGGGAATGGTGACTGCCTGATACTAAACCCACTGCTGTCAGATTATTCTTTTTTCACCATTCTTTTTCAGCTCCGTAATATCGATTTTCATGTTGTCACTTATAGTGGTTACAATGCTTTCAGTATGTTGTAATGGTTACTTAAATGTGCAAAAACACTAATAATAAACAATAAATAGGTTGTTTTGAAGCAAGTAGTTTTGACTCAATTTGTCCTCTGAATGATCAATATCATCTGATGAACATTTACAGCAACTTGATTTTTCATCTCTACTTTTAATTTTTGATAATTAACTGGGTAGAATAGCGCAATATATTGCGATATCATGGTATAGTGATAATATCGTATCATGACAATATCGCATCGTGACCCAAGTATCATGATACATATCGTATTGCGAGGTCCTTGCCAATACACCTTTTCGACTTAAAAATTGTGGCCATGCGCCCCCTAGTGGCCCCGCCATAACTGGAGTGTGCGGTGCTCCACCTTGTAACCCAAACACAGCAGCGTGGAGCATCTGTTACTGATAACGCAGACATGTCTTGGATTGGTTGATGATGTTAGGCAGTGGCCTCCAGTTACAGATGAAGGTAGTTTTTTATCGCTGTTTTTAATGGATTGGTTATGGAAATAGCATATCATTCCCATAACCAAACACCAAAAAAACTGTGGGAATACGTGAAAAATGCAACGCTGGCTATAACTAACGTCAACAAGCCATAAAGATTATGCTACTGTAACGTTAACGCTAGCGGTAAATTAGGCTATGTGTTAATGTTATATTTAATTTATTTTATCATTCTCCTAATTCATTCATTCATTCATTGATTTATAGTCTTGTGCTAGTGCCGAGGGCTACAGTAGCCTCATACTGCTGCTCTTTCGGCCAGAATCGTCCGGGACTCTCAGCGAGACTATGAGTAGTACGAGATTGAATGTTAACGAAAACTCACCCGGCTGTATTCATTTGGAACAAAGTCCTTTCTGTTGATATTTTTCACCCACGTCTTCCTAACTTCTTGTTCTGCAAACAAGGCAGTCTTCGTGCAGTAAAGGCTTGTGTATTTCACATACTTTCTTCTTCCATTGTTGAATTTTCACGCCATTGTTGGCACAGTTTATGACGGAACATGTATTCCCACTCGACCGACTCGACATTAAAAATATATATTTGTAGAAAGAGAAAACACTGGTAATTGCGAGCCGGTGAAAGTGTCGATGTAGCAAACCCCGCATGGCGGACGGGGTACTTCCGGGGGGCTGGCCCGAAAAAGTCTATACTCACCCCTACAGTTGAGATGTTTGTCACCAGAACCCTTTTTTGGCCTCTGCTGAATTACCTCCATAAAACACTCCAGTGTTTGCGTGTGTTTAGCAATCATTACGTTAAATGGATTGGAAAGTATTCCAGAGAGTATTTTCCTCTTAAAAGCCTAAGAGTCGTCCTTGTTTTATGGTTCGCCCGTGAGCGGCGCCCTGCCATCACCAGCAAGACTCCGACCACGAAGCCCCTGCCGATGAGGACGAAAACGTTAATGGCGCATTACCTCTATGGCGTCTAGTTCTGTCAAACAAAAGCTGATCCGTTAGAGTTATAGGCTTCTGTTTTCCCATGAACAACTTCATATATCATCTGACTTTAATTTATTGATGGTCATGTATAGAATCTGCTTTTTTGTCCTACGTCTCGTCTTTCGCTGTTTGTCCACACTGCAAAAGAGAAGGTTGTTATGCAAGAAAGGTTCAGTTATCTGGTTTGGATCCTTCCCAGGGGAAGTGCCCAACTGCCCAGAGGCCGACCAGGACATGCTGGAGGGATGACGTCTCTTGGCTGGCTTGGGGATGGTTCAATGGTCCTCCAGAACATATTCCCTCCAGAACAGCTGGAGGAGGAGGTTGGGAAGAAAGAGGTCTTCAACTGCTTCCCTCTGTGACTTGGATGAGTCAGAGCTGATAGAAGGACGGGTAGACGGACGGACAAAATAGGGTAAGTGGGAAATGTCAGAAAGAAAGAAACGAGGACCCTCTCCTGAGATTAGCCTCATTGCAGTCAGGAAAGTCGTCCCTCTGCTTGGAAAGGTCCTGAAATGTTCTGCCGTGGCTTCTGGGTCCTTCATCATCGCTTTTAAACTGTCCTAGGGTAAAATGTGTTTAGTTTCCTTCCACAAGCTTCTCACAATAGTTGGAGGAACGGATCTCAAACCTGACTCACTTCCACCAGTTCAGACAGGAGGAGTCAATTCCTCCTGACAGAACTGAGTCAGGTTTGGAGGTCTCCTTGCTCATTCTCCAGGACTGAGATCAGGTCTTTGTGATGTCCACTCCAGAACATGGACTCTGTAGTCCTGAAGCCTCTTTCTAACTAATCTGGTGGTGCGTTCAGGGTCGTCGCCCATCTGGAGACCCATTAGTGTCCAAGCTGTAACTTTCTGACTGATGTCTGAGATGTTGCCTCAATATTTCTCCATAATGTTTCTTTCCTCATGATGTCATCTATTCAGTGAAGTCCACCAGTCCCTCCTGCAGCTAAACACCCCCCACATCATGATGCTGCCACCCCCGTACTCCACAGCTGGATGGTGTTCTCAGGTATTTCTCCTCCAGATGTAACGATGGTCATGTCCAAACAGTTCAGTTTTAGTTCCATCAGACCAGGACGTGTCTCCAGAAATGAAGCTCTTTGTCCCTGTGAGCATCTACAAACTGTAATCTGTCTCTTCTGGAGTAATGTCTTTTTCCTGGCTGAGTGGTCCTTCAGTCCATGCTGGTCCAGGACTGGTTTCTCTGTGGATGATGACCCTCTCTGACCAGCTTCACCAGCATCTTCACCAACTGTTCAGCTTCTGTTCTGGGTTTGGTTCAGGTTCATCTCTGGGACTCAGAACCGTCTCCTTCCTGAGGACTATGATGGTGGACGTTCCCATGGTGGTTCAACTGGTGGAGAACTGTTGGACCAGATGAACGTGGCTCCTTCAGGTGCGCTGGATTTCCATCCAGCCCCATCAGTGGTCATTTGAGGAACCTAGAATTTGGAATCAGGTCTCTTGGAGCTCTTTTGGACTCTTGTGATGTGCTTGAATTCATCTTTCATTTTGAAAGTATTTTCCCATCATCTCTTCCTTTGGCGTGCTCTTCCTTGATTGGGTACACCTGTGTCTCAGTGTCCCTTGAGCGTTTCTCAGTGTCTGTATGGTGTCGTACCTCTCATTCCTTCCAGGCTTGTCCGTCTTTGCTCTGAAAAAGAAAGGAAGACTGACACTGGCATTGGTTCTATTTATCATTTGTGACCACACACTACTTTGATTGACTTCATAGATCAGGCCCTTTTTTGGGGGGGAGGGGGTTTTCCTCACAAGGATTAAAAAACAAACTAAATTATTTAGACTTTTGAGTCACTTTAAAAAGCTGTTTGACTGCAGCCTGAAGGAGTTGAGGGGTTAATGACTCATTTGGAGGAGGAGAGTAAATTATTCAAACGTTATTGTGCTGCAGTCTAAGACACTTTCTATGTGATGGACACCTTTCTGTGGCTAAGACGAGCACTCAGACGGGACACCTTGCGATCATCTGCCAGTTTTAACGTTTTACGACGTCGACAACATCATTAGCGCACGTCTGTCGCAGACGTTCGTACATTTAGCTCATAAGCACCGCTACTCCCTCCCTTTCAAAACATTAAAACTGCTTTAGCTTTGAGTGGCAAGCGCATTAGCATTTTTATGTGAGTAATTTAGCTGTTATTCAAGGGGGGACAGGAGCGACGCAGCGGCAGAACAAACCTGAGTTCTGGGATCAGCAGATTTATAGAAACGGGAACGGGCTGAGTCTGAGGTGCTGTGACATTCCCGTCGCCCCGTAATAACCATAAATAATAGCGAGGGGGGGGAGAACAAAGGAACGAAACAGGCTCGTGTGAAAGAATAGGGACAATGGATTACACATCCCACCGCTATCTAGAAAATTGCATAGCAGAGATAAAGGAACAATCACGGTACAAAGGAGAAAAAAGGGAAAAAGCAAACAGGGAGATTGACAGGAATACACAGCTCCCGGTGAGCCGTGTGTCAGTTCACTAAGCAGACACGGCCGTGACAATGCGGCGCCGCTGAATACGATCCAGCCGCGGCTTACGGAGAGCTCGATAGCAGTAATTGTCATCGCAAAGGGGAACTGCTTGGATGGAAATGAATGTCTCCCTGCAGGACTTCTGCTATCTGCCTCACTGCTATCTATAGACTTCTGTGGAGTTCCTTCACTTTTTCTTTTTCGTTTTTTTTTATTTTTGTATTTATTTGTGTGTGATTCTTAAATGGGTCCTAAATGCCCAGAAAGCAAAGTTTCTGACTTTATCAAAAGCTCTGACAGTCTGGGAATCTTTGCACCTGGGACATCGATTGAAAGGGCGTCTTCCTGTGAGCACGCGGGCGTACGGATCAATAAAGAGCTCTCATTTGGAGATCCTCAAACAATTACTTACTTCAGAAATAAATCCTTTTTCGCATTCTCTGCAGAGAAAATACTTGTGGAATCCACCTCACCGTACATTTATATACGGATATACTGTACACGATCCATCATTTAGTTGACTGGACGTCGTTAACTGCTCACGGACAACAACTCTGGTACGTGTTTACCCATGAAGCTTCACAAGGTGAACTCCCAGAGCACCCCGGTGGCCTCCTCTCTGCAGTTACAGCCCGTGGTTGCTCTTGAACGCCCCCCCCCCCCCCCCACCACACCCCCCACGCCCACACACACCCTGGGGGCTCATATAGAACTGGGCAAAACAGCATTTTCCCGCCTCGCAACCTCCAAAAGGTTCTTGGATCTAAAAACATTTATATCCATTAATGACTTCAAGAGGATCATAAAGGCTGCAGCGATGGAGGAGTGTTACTGTGTTTCTTCCTCCTTCTGTTTTATAGCTTATTTGCGTGTCTCGTGTACTTTGGCCTCGTCTGCCGTCTCTGAGCTCAGTGGGACCTTCCCGGTTTGATAAAGGGAATTTCCATCTTTATTCACATGTATGGAGAGAAAAGCTGGTTTGACAGAGCAGAGAGTTCCTGTAATCCAAACAATGCAGATAACTGGGAGAAAATGGGAAGAAAACAGCCGTCACCAGAGTTGTATTTTAGAGGTTGTCGTCGGCAGTTGGTACGGAACTATAAAAGCAATTATGCTACAGCTGGTCATGTGACCATGCAGAGACCTTTTATCTTTCTGTATTTTGCCTCCTGAGAACCTAGTGTGACCTTCCTGTCTATATAGACGTCATCCCAGCGTTGACCTCCACCCGTCTATATAGACGTCATCCCAGCGTTGACCTCCACCTGTCAAAATAGACGTCATAGCAGCGTTGACCTCCACCTGTCTATATAGACGTCATCCCAGCGTTGACCTCCACCCGTCTATATAGACGTCATCCCAGCGTTGACCTCCACCTGTCTATATAGACGTCATCCCAGCGTTGACCTCCACCTGTCTATATAGACGTCATCCCAGCGTTGACCTCCACCCGTCTATATAGACGTCATCCCAGCGTTGACCTCCACCTGTCTATATAGACGTCATCCCAGCGTTGACCTCCACCTGTCTATATAGACGTCATCCCAGCGTTGACCTCCACCGTCTATATAGACGTCATCCCAGCGTTGACCTCCACCTGTCTATATAGACGTCATCCCAGCGTTGACCTCCACCTGTCTATATAGACGTCATCCCAGCGTTGACCTCCACCTGTCTATATAGACGTCATCCCAGCGTTGACCTCCACCCGTCTATATAGACGTCATCCCAGCGTTGACCTCCACCTGTCTATATAGACGTCATCCCAGCGTTGACCTCCACCTGTCTATATAGACGTCATCCCAGCGTTGACCTCCACCCGTCTATATAGACGTCATCCCAGCGTTGACCTCCACCTGTCTATATAGATGTCATCCCAGCGTTGACCTCCACCTGTCTATATAGACGTCATCCCAGCGTTGACCTCCACCTGTCTATATAGACGTCATCCCAGCGTTGACCTCCACCCGTCTATATAGACGTCATCCCAGCGTTGACCTCCACCTGTCTATATAGACGTCATCCCAGCGTTGACCTCCACCTGTCTATATAGACGTCATCCCAGCGTTGACCTCCACCCGTCTATATAGACGTCATCCCAGCGTTGACCTCCACCTGTCTATATAGACGTCATCCCAGCGTTGACCTCCACCTGTCTATATAGACGTCATCCCAGCGTTGACCTCCACCTGTCTATATAGACGTCCATCCCAGCGTTGACCTCCACCTGTCTATATAGACGTCATCCCCAGCGTTGACCTCCACCTGTCTATAGACGTCATCCCAGCGTTGACCTCCACCCTGTCTATATAGACGTCATCCCAGCGTTGACCTCCACCGTCTATATAGACGTCATCCCAGCGTTTGACCTCCACCTGTTCTATATAGACGTCATCCCAGCGTTGACCTCCACCTGTCTATATAGACGTCATCCCAGCGTTGACCTCCACCCGTCTATATAGACGTCATCCCAGCGTTGACCTCCACCTGTCTATATAGACGTCATCCCAGCGTTGACCTCCACCTGTCTATATAGACGTCATCCCAGCGTTGACCTCCACCCGTCTATATAGACGTCATCCCAGCGTTGACCTCCACCTGTCTATATAGACGTCATCCCAGCGTTGACCTCCACCTGTCTATATAGACGTCATCCCAGCGTTGACCTCCACCTGTCCTATATAGACGTCATCCCAGCGTTGACCTCCACCTGTCTATATAGACGTCATCCCAGCGTTGACCTCCACCTGTCTATATAGACGTCATCCCAGCGTTGACCTCCACCCGTCTATATAGACGTCATCCCAGCGTTGACCTCCACCTGTCTATATAGACGTCATCCCAGCGTTGACCTCCACCTGTCTATATAGACGTCATCCCAGCGTTGACCTCCACCTGTCTATATAGACTTCATCCCAGCGTTGACCTCCACCTGTCTATATAGACGTCATCCCAGCGTTGACCTCCACCCGTCTATATAGACGTCATCCCAGCGTTGACCTCCACCTGTCCTCTATATAGACGTCATCCCAGCGTTGACCTCCACCTGTCTATATAGACGTCATCCCAGCGTTGACCTCCACCTGTCTATATAGACGTCATCCCAGCGTTGACCTCCACCCGTCTATATAGACGTCATCCCAGCGTTGACCTCCACCTGTCTATATAGACGTCATCCCAGCGTTGACCTCCACCTGTCTATATAGACGTCATCCCAGCGTTGACCTCCACCTGTCTATATAGACGTCATCCCAGCGTTGACCTCCACCCGTCTATATAGACGTCATCCCAGCGTTGACCTCCACCTGTCTATATAGACGTCATCCCAGCGTTGACCTCCACCTGTCTATATAGACGTCATCCCAGCGTTGACCTCCACCTGTCTATATAGACGTCATCCCAGCGTTGACCTCCACCTGTCTATATAGACGTCATCCCAGCGTTGACCTCCACCTGTCTATATAGACGTCATCCCAGCGTTGACCTCCACCTGTCTATATAGACGTCATCCCAGCGTTGACCTCCACCTGTCTATATAGACGTCATCCCAGCGTTGACCTCCACCTGTCTATATAGACGTCATCCCAGCGTTGACCTCCACCTGTCTATATAGACGTCATCCCAGCGTTGACCTCCACCCGTCTATATAGACGTCATCCCAGCGTTGACCTCCACCTGTCTATATAGACGTCATCCCAGCGTTGACCTCCACCTGTCTATATAGACGTCATCCCAGCGTTGACCTCCACCTGTCTATATAGACGTCATCCCAGCGTTGACCTCCACCTGTCTATATAGACGTCATCCCAGCGTTGACCTCCACCTGTCTATATAGACGTCATCCCAGCGTTGACCTCCACCTGTCTATATAGACGTCATCCCAGCGTTGACCTCCACCTGTCTATATAGACGTCATCCCAGCGTTGACCTCCACCTGTCTATATAGACGTCATCCCAGCGTTGACCTCCCACCTGTCTATATAGACGTCATCCCAGCGTTGACCTCCACCCTGTCTATATAGACGTCATCCCAGCGTTGACCTCCACCTGTCTATATAGACGTCATCCCAGCGTTGACCTCCACCTGTCTATATAGACGTCATCCCAGCGTTGACCTCCACCTGTCTATATAGACGTCATCCCAGCGTTGACCTCCACCTGTCTATATAGACGTCATCCCAGCGTTGACCTCCACCTGTCTATATAGACGTCATCCCAGCGTTGACCTCCACCTGTCTATATAGACGTCATCCCAGCGTTGACCTCCACCTGTCTATATAGACGTCATCCCAGCGTTGACCTCCACCTGTCTATATAGACGTCATCCCAGCGTTGACCTCCACCTGTCTATATAGACGTCATCCCAGCGTTGACCTCCACCTGTCTATATAGACGTCATCCCAGCGTTGACCTCCACCGTCTATATAGACGTCATCCCAGCGTTGACCTCCACCTGTCTATATAGACGTCATCCCAGCGTTGACCTCCACCTGTCTATATAGATGTCATCCCAGCGTTGACCTCCCACCTGTCTATATAGACGTCATCCCAGCGTTGACCTCCACCTGTCTATATAGACGTCATCCCAGCGTTGACCTCCACCTGTCTATATAGACGTCATCCCAGCGTTGACCTCCACCTGTCTATATAGACGTCATCCCAGCGTTGACCTCCACCTGTCTATATAGACGTCATCCCAGCGTTGACCTCCACCTGTCTATATAGACGTCATCCCAGCGTTGACCTCCACCTGTCTATATAGACGTCATCCCAGCGTTGACCTCCACCTGTCTATATAGACGTCATCATCCAGCGTTGACCTCCACCCGTCTATATAGACGTCATCCCAGCGTTGACCTCCACCCGTCTATATAGACGTCATCCCAGCGTTGACCTCCACCCGTCTATATAGATGTCATCCCAGCGTTGACCTCCACCGTCTATATAGACGTCATCCCAGCGTTGACCTCCACCTGTCTATATAGACGTCATCCCAGCGTTGACCTCCACCTGTCTATATAGACGTCATCCCAGCGTTGACCTCCACCTGTCTATATAGACGTCATCCCAGCGTTGACCTCCACCTGTCTATATAGACGTCATCCCAGCGTTGACCTCCACCTGTCTATATAGACGTCATCCCAGCGTTGACCTCCACCTGTCTATATAGACGTCATCCCAGCGTTGACCTCCACCTGTCTATATAGACGTCATCCCAGCGTTGACCTCCCACCGTCTATATAGACGTCATCCCAGCGTTGACCTCCACCCGTCTATATAGACGTCATCCCAGCGTTGACCTCCACCTGTCTATAGACGTCATCCCAGCGTTGACCTCCACCTGTCTATATAGACTCATCCCAGCGTTGACCTCCCCTGTCTATATAGACGTCATCCCAGCGTTGACCTCCACCTGTCTATATAGACGTCATCCCAGCGTTGACCTCCACCTGTCTATATAGACGTCATCCCAGCGTTGACCTCCACCCGTCTATATAGACGTCATCCCAGCGTTGACCTCCACCTGTCTATATAGACGTCATCCCAGCGTTGACCTCCACCTGTCTATATAGACGTCATCCCAGCGTTGACCTCCACCCGTCTATATAGACGTCATCCCAGCGTTGACCTCCACCTGTCTATATAGACGTCATCCCAGCGTTGACCTCCACCTGTCTATATAGACGTCATCCCAGCGTTGACCTCCACCTGTCTATATAGACGTCATCCCAGCGTTGACCTCCACCCGTCTATATAGACGTCATCCCAGCGTTGACCTCCACCCGTCTATATAGATGTCATCCCAGCGTTGACCTCCACCTGTCTATATAGACGTCATCCCAGCGTTGACCTCCACCTGTCTATATAGACGTCATCCCAGCGTTGACCTCCACCTGTCTATATAGACGTCATCCCAGCGTTGACCTCCACCTGTCTATATAGACGTCATCCCAGCGTTGACCTCCACCTGTCTATATAGACGTCATCCCAGCGTTGACCTCCACCCGTCTATATAGACGTCATCCCAGCGTTGACCTCCACCTGTCTATATAGACGTCATCCCAGCGTTTGACCTCCACCTGTCTATATAGACGTCATCCCAGCGTTGACCTCCACCTGTCTATATAGACGTCATCCCAGCGTTGACCTCCACCGTCTATATAGACGTCATCCCAGCGTTGACCTCCACCCGTCTATATAGACGTCATCCCAGCGTTGACCTCCACCTGTCTATATAGACGTCATCCCAGCGTTGACCTCCACCGTCTATATAGACGTCATCCCAGCGTTGACCTCCACCTGTCTATATAGACGTCATCCCAGCGTTGACCTCCACCTGTCTATATAGAATAGACGTCATCCCAGCGTTGACCTCCACCCGTCTATATAGACGTCATCCCAGCGTTGACCTCCACCCGTCTATATAGACGTCATCCAAGCGTTGACCTCCACCCGTCTATATAGACGTCATCCCAGCGTTGACCTCCACCTGTCTATATAGACGTCATCCCAGCGTTGACCTCCACCCGTCTATATAGACGTCATCCCAGCGTTGACCTCCACCCGTCTATATAGACGTCATCCCAGCGTTGACCTCCACCTGTCTATATATAGACGTCATCCCAGCGTTGACCTCCACCCTGTCTATATAGACGTCATCCCAGCGTTGACCTCCACCTGTCTATATAGACGTCATCCCAGCGTTGACCTCCACCTGTCTATATAGACGTCATCCCAGCGTTGACCTCCACCTGTCTATATAGACGTCATCCCAGCGTTGACCTCCACCCGTCTATATAGACGTCATCCCAGCGTTGACCTCCACCTGTCTATATAGACGTCATCCCAGCGTTGACCTCCACCTGTCTATATAGACTCCCCAGCTGTTGACCTCCACCGTCTATATAGACGTCATCCCAGCGTTGACCTCCACCCTGTCTATATAGACGTCATCCCAGCGTTGACCTCCACCTGTCTATATAGACGTCATCCCAGCGTTGACCTCCACCTGTCTATATAGACGTCATCCCAGCGTTGACCTCCACCTGTCTATATAGACGTCATCCCAGCGTTGACCTCCACCTGTCTATATAGACGTCATCCCAGCGTTGACCTCCACCCGTCTATATAGACGTCATCCCAGCGTTGACCTCCACCCGTCTATATAGACGTCATCCCAGCGTTGACCTCCACCTGTCTATATAGACGTCATCCCAGCGTTGACCTCCACCTGTCTATATAGACGTCATCCCAGCGTTGACCTCCACCCGTCTATATAGACGTCATCCCAGCGTTGACCTCCACCTGTCTATATAGACGTCATCCCAGCGTTGACCTCCACCCGTCTATATAGACGTCATCCAAGCGTTGACCTCCACCTGTCTATATAGACGTCATCCCAGCGTTGACCTCCACCCGTCTATATAGACGTCATCCCAGCGTTGACCTCCACCTGTCTATATAGACGTCATCCCCGGCGTTTACCTCCACCCGTCTATATAGACGTCATCCCAGCGTTGACCTCCACCCGTCTATATAGACGTCATCCCAGCGTTGACCTCCACCTGTCTATATAGACGTCATCCCAGCGTTGACCTCCACCTGTCTATATAGACGTCCCAGCGTTGACCTCCACCTGTCTATATAGACGTCATCCCAGCGTTGACCTCCACCTGTCTATATAGACGTCATCCCAGCGTTGACCTCCACCTGTCTATATAGACGTCATCCCAGCGTTGACCTCCACCTGTCTATATAGACGTCATCCCAGCGTTGACCTCCACCCGTCTATATAGACTTCATCCCAGCGTTGACCTCCACCTGTCTATATAGACGTCATCCCAGCGTTGACCTCCACCTGTCTATATAGACGTCATCCCAGCGTTGACCTCCACCTGTCTATATAGACGTCATCCCAGCGTTGACCTCCACCTGTCAAAATAGACGTCATAGCAGCGTTGACCTCCACCTGTCTGTATAGACGTCATCCCAGGGTTGACCTCCACCTGTCTATATAGACGTCATCCCAGCGTTGACCTCCACCTGTCTATATAGACGTCATCCCAGGGTTGACCTCCACCTGTCTATATAGACGTCATCCCAGCGTTGACCTCCACCCGTCTATATAGACGTCATCCCAGCGTTGACCTCCACCTGTCCGGTGGGGTGATCATTAGGAGAAATACTGTGTGTCGTTACTGCACTGCTGCAGCCAGCATGTTGCTCTTAACATGCATTTTAAGGAATGATGGACTGGAAATTATAGCAAATTAATTTGCTCAATTGAAAAAATAAATCCATCTGCAGACATAGAAACATGCACTGTCTTACGTCGCCCAACAGTGCTGGCTGAATGACACCTCTTTTTTAGAATCCGCGAACAGGTCGCCCGGTGTGTCGTGAACTGGTTCTGTGGGCGTTCAGGTGCGCTGTGGGTCTCTGGAACTCCAGGACCCTCGATGTGCGGGACACAGCAGGCTGGCCGACGTCCTTTTGGACGTCTTCTCGTATTCGTCGGGCCACTTGCACCCAATCACAGCCGCCCCGCCTTCCTCGCCCGCTCTGTGACGGCACCGGTCTCTGCGCGGGTGTCCAGCCTATTTAAACAACCCACTGACATGCAAGGCTGTAGCCAGGATTTTTCAAATACCGAGGTCAACCCCCCCCCCTCCAAAAAAATGAATGACATAAAATCAAATAAAACAAAAACAGATCAGTGGTGCTAATGACACTTTTATTTTATACATTATAATAATTGAATTTTGTGTGTGTGTGTGTGTGTGTGTGTGTGTATTATTTATTATTATGTATTATTATAGTATTATTACTATTATAGTATAGTATTATATTATTTAATTAGTGTAGTTTTGTCTTCTGCAACTGGTGAGCCAAAGACAACTTTTCCACCTTCAGTGGACAATAAAGATTCATTCTTTTGTATTCTATTACCTGCATCTTGAGGTAACTGCGAGGGAAGCTTAACTCCTCTTAAAAGACACCAACAAAGTTGCTAATTAATCAGGCTATGTAGGCTACAATTGTATTTACACTGAGAATAATCAAAGAAAGTAAATAAACTACTAACTTTTCAATTTCCTAAAAAAAAAAAAGAAAAAAAAACTCTTCGTAGGTCTAAACTGGGTATGATAGTTTGCTTGACTTTTGCCCACAAATAAAAAAGATAGCAGGCTAATAATGAAACAACTGAGTTATTCCATGACAGTTTCTGTGATGTGATTCTGTTGTAGCTATGTTTATGTTACACCACTAGGTGTCACTGTAGGCTCTCCAGACTCAGAGTGAAGAAAAGGCTTCTGGGTAACGTTAGCGACGTGACGCTTGCTAGCAAAGACGTTTGTTGCTGGTTCAAATGTGGCTAACAGAGTGTCATAATTAAGCCGGGGAGTTAAAGAGAATGAGTCTGACTGTGATTATGAACTTAAGTGTAGTTTCTCTGTTTAAAAGAGCCGTAATCCGCCACTGGTTGAATCTCCTTTCATTCATTCCATTATGTTTTCTTTGCTAGTTAGCAAGTTTAGCCTCAACTCATTCTCACCTTCCGTCTTCCGTCCTCCTCTTTCCTTGTCCTTCTGTTGTCTGAACTACTGCTGCAGATGATAATGTGGCTTGTTGCAGCCGTCCACCAGAGACGGACGGACAGACATAACCGGTTGTTCCGGGTTGTTTTTACTGTCGCCACCGGGCTGTTCTGTCAAACTCTCTTAGTGGTGCGTTCAGTATCAGTCTGACGCTGTCACATGACACCGCGTTACTGGAGCAACGAGTCAGAATCAATCAAATCAAATCAAACCAAATATACTTTATTGATCCCCCCCAAGGGGGAAATTCAAGTTTCAAGTACACCAGACGCTGCAGTCTGGTGTCCTGTGGTCCGAGTGTTAACTCCAGTTAACAGCCGTTAAAACCAGTATATCTCCACAATGGTGAATTAAGAGCGATATCTCCAGGTCAGAGGAGGAAACACCGATGAACCAAACTGTCTCTTCTGGGAAGACCGAGCTCCCTCAGTCCGGCGAGCGATGCAATCAGCTCTGCTTATCTTCGCGACGTTGTGAAAAAAAAAAACTTTTAAGACCTGGAAAATGAAATCAATGGGAGAAAAAATACAGAGGACACGACCTCGGTGTCCTCAATGGTAGTTACGGCCCTGCCGACATGTCAAGAAGCTCAAATGTGCATTAATGTACATTTATTCTGCCGTTTAAAGGGTATGTTTTACATCCATCCGTGCACTGTGAGACCATCTACGTAAAGCAGAAACCGTAACCCTAAACCTGAGGATGACAGGCGACACTCGAGCGCTTACGCAGGGTCGGAGGCAGCAGGAGACGTTTTCATGAATGCTAAAACGGTTCACAATTTTGGAATGAGGCCCGGCGAGCAGTGGCGGCAGCAAAACATTTTCATTGCAGTTGCTTAGGGGTTGCTAAACAATTGTATGGAGTTGCTGGACAATTAACTGCAATACCAATTAAATAGCATAAATATGGATATGTATGTCGTTACCGGCCTACTCATTCTAATCAGCGCTATCTGAAACTAGCGCGCATGCCATGAAACAGATTTAAAAAAAAATCAATTTGAAGTTCGTTATTAAAATTTTACCATATAGTCATGCCGCATTTCACAGCAGTGAGAAATGCACATTAACAGCCTAGACTACAAAATTCGTAGTCTAGGCTAGTCTTGTAGTTCTATTTGCACGGGCTCAATCTTAGCCGCCATGCTTCAACAGATAGCCTCCATTTTGATGTCACTTTTCTAACGGCCCGTTTTTTTTTTTTTTCCCAAGCTGACTTCGCGTGACCCCTGCAGGCCAGCTCTCGCGAGACGAGTCTCTCTCTCATCGTTTTTAATTATTTTCCTTTTATTTCAATTTAAAACAAAAACACATGAAATTAATTTTAAATTAGATTCTCACCATTTTTATTTTATTTAACACAATTAAGATTTTTTCCATTTTTAATAGTCTCCATTCTTGGGGTTGCGTTGAGGTTGCTAAGCCATATTTTGGGGTTGCTATAGCAACTGCAAGCTACCCCCCCAGCACCGCCCCTGCCGGCGAGTGCTCTGAAGACGTCCACAAGATCGGAAAAGAAGTAGCGGTGGAATAAAGCTGTAGATCAGAGAAATAAAGCCTTTATTCACCATTTAACCGGACACAGTTTCATGATCTTACGCTGAAGATATCCGTCTGCCGAGTTAACCTGCTGCTCTGACGTGCACTCGGAGAGCAAAGAGGCAAGTTTGCATTTAGAAGCAGTAGCTGCTTAGTTCATCTTTATGATTTTACATTCCCCGTACATAAGTCCCCGGCGAGCGCTGCTCTGGATCCAGTTCGATGTGCTCATCCTGACCTCTGATCCAGCCTCTGTTGAGGCCGTCGCAGAGCACAAACACTCAGGACCTCGAGCTTCGTACAGCAGAGCAGAGAGAGGCACATAAATTACTGCAAACAAATGAAATACACCCCACCGATGCGGTAAGTGTGCGTCTCTGCAACTAAACTAATGAACATGTGCCTGCAGGTGCCCTGCAAGCACTTTTTGCAGTGCGCGCTCCGTAATACACATCCATTTCTTTGGGTTTAGTGACACTGAGGAAATGAATAGGATACTATATGTAGCGTCCGGGGGCTTCTGCCTGCACTTAGAGGGCAGCGTGGTGCGTTAATCTTTCTGCTTCTGTCTGCAGGCTTTACTCAGCACCCCCGTATTTACGGTCCCGCGGGCTACGACTTACCGGGGCCAGATTGACAGCAGCTGTCTGCTCCCAGTAAAGACTCGCCTTCCAGGACCAAAATTCATCCCAGTATCGATGAATTTATGCAGGACAGCAGACCATAGGAGAAGAACTGGACAAAAAGCCTTGTGACATCACCTGTAGGTTAGTTTGCAGTAGAGGTACTGCATACCTCTGTATGTATGCATACTACGTACAGTCATGGAAAAAATGATTAGACCACCATTTTGTCTTCACTTTCTTGTTCATTTTAATACCTGGTACCACTAAACGTCATCATGTGACTAAAACAGACAGAAAAGAAAACACTGAATGCATAAAAGCAGTGTTTTTGGCAGTACAACGCCATAGCTATTGATGTAAAAACTTAAGTGATTTAGGTTATAATCAAGAAAACCATGGAAAATGGTAAGATATCAGCTCTTAAATAAAACTCTTATGAGCAATCTTTGTGGTTATCGTTATGTTTGTCCAAACAAATGTACCTTTAGTTGTACCAGGCATTAAAATGAACAAGAAACTGAAGAAAACAAGGGGGGTCTAATCATTTTTTCCATGACTGTACATACTCGTACCAAATGGCATAAATGTGCGTCCAACTGGTCACATGTGGACGTGCACAAACGGCTCTACCTCTCGATTACGCATCACCGTATTACTGTCAGACGTTTTTATTCTCTGAGGTCAGAGGATGTCTGGTCAGCAGTTGTGGTGGATGTGGGAATAGTCACGGCCAGACACATCAGTCTCATTCAGATGTCTGCTGTGGAGGAAACCAAGGAGATCTTTGGGTGAATTCCAATTCCTCTCTTAACCCTCAATCTCAACCCTCGCCCTTAACCCTCAATTTTCGCTCCTCAATCTTAAACCTCGAAAGTAAGTGTAAGGGCTATCTTGAGGGGTGTCCCATTTCTAAGGCACGAGTGCAGTTACGTCTTGAGACTGAAATGTATCAGAGCCTGTGTTGTCTCTGTAGATAGATAGATAGATAGATAGATAGATAGATAGATAGATAGATACATAGATAGATAGATAGATAGACAGATAGATAGATGTTTATTGTCCCCATGGGGAAATTTGTTTGCAGCAAAAGGTACTAGGCTTTTGCCGATTGTGCTAGCATAATTTTTGGCAGGAATTGAGCATAATTTTTGCCCTGTTTCCAAAAGTAGCACTGCTAGCATAATCCATATATTTTCTTGTCTTAATAGCACAATTTTAGAATAATTCAAGAAAACGAAGATCTCAGCTACTAAAAACGATAGATTACTATTAGCAGTTGGTTCCACTCCTATTTTGCGATTGCTTTTTAGTTGTGTTGAGATAGCGCAGGAATTCGATGAAACGGAACCGGAAGTCTGTGTCTCTAGTCTGCTAGCGCGCGCACAGTTGGTTGTTTACTCGAAATTTGCATACTTTACCATGGTAACTGGAGGCCATTTGAGTGCAAAACCTTGCGCAAACTGTGTCACGCTCTGCTACACGCGATGGTTAGCAAGCTATCCGCGGATAGTTATCCACCACACTATCCAGGCTTTGTGCAACCTATTTTTGTTCGCTGAATAGCAGATTTATCCGCCGTATAGGCCTAACCACCGGATAAAGTTACCCAGGTTTTGAACAACCGGTCCCAGAACGTCAGGCCAGGGTTATTAAAATAAATTTTCAAACTTGTCTTTTGAGTTGTGAAGTTTGTGCACAGAATAATTTTTTTAAAAAGGAGCATCATTTTGAAAAGCGAGCATAATTTGATCATAATTTGGGCAGAAAACGAGCACTGCCACTAGCATAATATGCCACTTTTATTAGCACAATCGGCAAATGCCTAAAAGGTACACATGGCAATTTGACAACCATAACATAAAAACAGGGACACAGAACCGTAACACAGACAGACACGGTGCTACCACTCATACATGGTATTGCCCAGCCAGCTGGGGGGCTATTTCCTCGAAATATTTAAAAGTTTAGCGGCTTGGGGTATAAAGGACTTGTTTGCCCTGTTTTTAGTGAACAAGGGGGGGGCAGTAACGCCGAGCTGATAGCAACAGTTTAAAACTGGAGGTAAGTGGATGCCTCTCATCAGCCACAATGGCCTTTGCCTTGTTTGTTACCTGGTCTCTGTATTGACCTTTTTGACTTAAAAAATTGTGGACATGCGCCCCCTAGTGGCCCCGCCATAACTGGAGTGTGCGGTGCTCCACCAACTAACCCAAACACAGCAGCGTGGAGCATCTGTTACTGATAACGCAGACATGTCTTGGATTGATGATGTTAGGCAGTGGCCTCCAGTTACAGATGAAGGTAGTTTATCGCTGTTTTTAATGATTGGTTATGGAAATAGCATGATCTATTCCCATAATCAAACACTAAAAACTGTGGAACGCTGCAACGCTGGCTATAACTAACGTCAACAAACCATAAAGATTATGCTACTGTAACGTTAACGCTAGCGGTAAATTAGGCTATGTGTTAATGTTATATTTAATTTATTTTATCATTCTCCTAATTCATTCATTCATTCATTGATTTATAGGCTTGTGCTAGTGCCGAGGGCTACAGTAGCCTTATACTGCTGTTCTTTCGGCCAGAATCGTCCGGGACTCTCAGCGAGACTATGAGTAGTACGAGATTGAATGTTAACGAAAACTCACCCGGCTGTATTCATTTGGAACAAAGTCCTTTCTGTTGATATTTTTCACCCACGTCTTCCTAACTTCTTGTTCTGCAAACAAGGCAGAGAAAAACACTGGTTAATCTGCGAGCCGGTGAAAGTGTCGCTCTGTAGCACAACCCAGCAATGGCGGACGGGGTACTTCCGGGGGGGCTGGCCCGAAAAGGTCTATATGCTTTCTAGGCTAGGGTGGTTCCTAACAGTTTACTGTCCTCCTAACAGACACCTTTTGTGCCTCAGAGTCATTCCCAAACCAGCAGATGATGCAGAAAGTTAAAACACTTTCAATACAAGCACAGTAAAACATGTGGACCATTTTGCCATTAACGTTAAAAGACAACAGTTTCTTTAAAAAGTACAGTCTTTGTTGGGTCTTAGTGCACAGGCAGTCAGACCAATTGCCCCATTTAAGTTTGTGTATTTCCTGAAATGACACAGGGATAACATTGAAATGAGCGCCGTATATTCTATAAATAATATTAGCAAATAACACAATAGAGGATACATTATTCAGTCCTCCGTCGCTACACAACAAGGTATACAAGTAACATGAAGCCGGCTGGAGACCGCTGGCTGCTGCTGATATGCCGGTCCGGCAGCAAACATCGTAAAGTGAAAAAAAATTGTGTTACACAACAACGATGTTAATCCATGAAAAAAGTCTCAAACAAAGACAATAAGATGGTTTCGTAACATTTATATCTTTAAGAGCTACGAAGATACTTACATTTGTAGCTAGTTTTTTTTTTTGTCGCCATCGTTTTCGAATATGTCTTCTCTAAATTACCTAATGCCTTCTGGATAGCGACAAAAAAAAGCTAGCTACAAATGTAAGTATCTTCGTAGTTCTTAAAGATGTAACATTTATATCTTTAAGAACTACGAAGATACTTACATTTGTAGCTAGCTTTTTTTTGTCGCCATCCTTTTGACTCCTTTTGTCTTGACTAAATTACCCAATGCCTTCTGGGTAGCCCTTACTTCCAAGGGTGGTGTCGGAGAATCTCAATTTTGAGGGCGATACAGCCGGTAGCGGGTAGCGGGTAGCGCAGGTAAGATTGCGGGTTTAGGGTAGAGGTCTTTGGAACAACCCGACAACCCGAAAACCCGAGGTTCTGACCCGAATCAGGTCTTGGGTCCATTCAAAAGACGTGACTCCGGGTTCGGGTCTGAATCGGTACAGTTAGTCTCGGGTCCGGTCGGTGCTCTCTGACAGGCTGGGTCCACGTTTACTCCAGAGAGGTAAAGATATTAGCGGTGGCAGCTAATGTCAGGACTCGGGGGCAGTTTAATTAATTATTCATTAACGTGACGTGTTTGTCATGAAACAATCATGTTGCCATAGCGTGTTATTAGCGTGTTATTAGCGGTTTGCCCGGCAGCTGTAAAGCAGATGATGCAGAAAGTTAAAACACTTTCAATACAAGCAACATGAACAACGCTGGATGAGAGAACATATTCACGACACGTCCTGACCGGTGTAGGCTATTAGCGTTAGCAGTTGCTACCAATAGCATCTGTATCCACAAAGAAAATAACGACGTGGATTTATTGTTGTTTACATCACGTAGCCTATGTAGTAACTTAACCGGTAGAAGAAGACAACTTTAGGGAAGAAAATCAAGTTTTATTCAACGCTACACAACTTTAACATGAGCAACTATGGGCTGGATTGTCTCGGTTCTATTCAGGTAACTCGGTTCGGTTCGTGGTCGGAAACTAAAGACTCGGGTCAGTTCCGGGTCCAAATAATGCGGGTCCATTCGGGTTCGGACTCCTGGACTTATGATAATAGCTCGGGTCGGGTCGGTTTTGGGTCGAATTTTCACGGGTCCATTCGGGTTCAGGTCCATGAAAGTGGACCCGTGAAGACCTCTAGCTTAGGGAAATGGAAGACTGCGTTCTTTGCGGGGGAACGGCCCTTGCTACCCGCTATCCCTTAATAGCAGCTTTAGGAGGTTCGGCGGAAGTTTGGCACAGTCTACGGCTGCAGAGCAGCAAGATACCAAAGACAACAAAGACTCTCCGTCCGCCGTCTGATATCTTCTCTGGGTTTTATCGGCAGCTGACAATCGGCTGAAAAGTAAATCCCTTCCCTCCTCCAGACTGTGTGTTGTCTCCTGGAGAGCATCTTGCAACGTAGACTCGCGAGTTAATCACGAGTCTACGCGATAATCACGATTATTGTGATTATCGCGATTATCTGGCGAATCAGAGAAGGGTCCGCAGCGACCCAGAAGAGCTACGACCACGAGGTCATTGTTTCCAAACGCCGGCGCTTCCGTCCGTCCACTTTAGACGGCGACTGTTTGCAGACGGAGGAAGGGTCGCGTTTTTGTTTTGCTCTGCGGGTCGACTTTGTAAATGTTATAATGCGAACGTAGACCGAAGAGAAGAGGACAGGAAGTACAGGAAGACAGGAACTTTTCAGTCCTGTAAACTTTTATGGGCGTCAGTTGCTCCTGGTCTTGGGGTTTCTCTGGCATTTCACGCCAGTCTTGCTTAATTTCCATTTTCTTTAGTGTCAGACAGCGAGACTTGTTTCGTCCCCCCCCCCCCCCCCCCCCCCCTCCGAACCAAAGGTCGTCGTCGTTTTACACCGGCGTTAAACGAAAAAGAAAGATTTGTGTGCACGGATGCAATTATGAGCGGCTTTAACGGAGAGGAAACATTACGAAAGCCGCTGACTTATTTAAGAGTTCTGTTTAATACGTCCCTTAAATATACGGCTGTTTTCTGTATAAATAACTGTCGGCGAACACTTTAATGCGTTCAGAGTAAATTTGGCTTCATAAACCTACATCTCCCCCCGTTAGTGTTTGTGTTGGTGATTCTTCTGCTTTGTGAAGACATCTGAGCAGGAACTGGATCAATAACCGTCCACCATAGGAGCTGTGATTAAAGTTATTTATCCTGGGCAAACACACCTATAAATGGCCCGACTTTTCAGCATTAAAGGATGAAATTATTTGGTGTCCTGCGTCCCGGCGGGAGCTGAGGACGAGTCTTAGCTAAAGTCCAGGCCAGGAGGGAGACGCGAATGCCGAAATGTCTTTTTTTTCAGCTTTTAACTTTTCCTGACGAGGCCTGTTTTTAAGATTCCTGCCTGGACGTGACACACCTGATTTAAAACGACTCCATCTCAGCGGCTGTAAGACGTGGTTGAATAAACGCTCCATCAACATGAAGGTAATACTTGTAAAATCGCAGCGGGTGTATAAATTGAGCGTATACATCTTAGCGGGCCAGAGTAAATGAAGATGGAGCACGGCATAAATCTGTCAAAAATCCTCCACTTTTAAAGAGCATATCCCTTTGGATTTATGCCGTGCAAACCTAAACACTCTGGAAATCCATTCAATAACATTTTTATAGTTTAATGCACTAAGATTGATTTTCCTGTTGGGTTACAGGGTTTTTTTTTTTTCTTTAGAGACGTTTCTGATGAGGGATGGTTAGACTTGGCACTTTTACTCACACGGGTGTTATTGGGTTTTTCAGGTTCCAGACTATCAGGATGCCACCACGCGGCGCCGCCGCTGGGCTGCGGGGGTTTGATCGAGGCCGCATCTCAGGAACGGCTCAGCGGATTTAGATGACCGACACCTGCGTGGAGCGGACCAGTTCAGGATTCTGAGTCAGTTTAGGCATCATTCAGTCAAAGTGGCAAAAGGATTGTACGTTTCTTCTAGATCAGTGATTCCCAAAGTGTGGGCCGCGGCCCCCTGGTGGGCCGTCGTGGTACTGCAGGTGGGCCGTGAGAGGTCATTAAAATTAAGCAAATATGTTTTAACTCCTAGAGCTTTTTTAATTATGTTTTTAATTACTGTAAAATATTAATGACATGATTAAAAAACATTAAGAAGTAATAAAACAAACCAGTTAAGTGTTATTCTACTCTCATCTTAACTTAATATGACAAGTGTCACCTTATTTGTTGACCACTTACATTAATATCAGAACGTAGCTTCTAGTCCTGAATGTTGATCACAGTTGTGATTAAAGGTTTCGGTGGGCCGCGATTTCCACGTGACGAAAGTTCATGATGATGAAACGTGAAAGGTCGGGCCGAATTCACAGCTGCTAAATTTTCAGCTAACGAAAAGCCTCTTCGGAAAAATATTGCATCCATATACGAAAGAAATTTCAGGTTACGAAGGTGAAAAATTTCGAAATACTCGCTGCTACTCGGAGCTCCCAGAGTTTACCGAACGTAAACATACTTGTCGGCTCCTGTATCTCGGTTTGAAAGCGGCGCATCTGTGCTGCTCTGCCATTGGCTATCGCTTAGCATCTTCCTGGCATCACATTGGCTATCGCTTAGCATCTTCCTGTATTTCACTGTATTTTTATTCTTTAATGTACTTTGTTCTTTATTCTTTACATTAGTATAACTGTGCAATAATGTAATTCTAACATGTATTTCTTACAGGTTTTTATGTCATTTCATGTATTATTTATAATTTATAAGAAATGATGTCCGACTTTTGGGAGCCCTGGAACGGATTAGGCCATTTATAGGATAAAATGCATTTCTAATTACAATTTTTCTGTTTACGAAACGACTTTCAGAACAAATTAATTTCATGTTGAGTTACCACTGTATCATGCTTAAGTGATTAAAAATGGCTTAAATGATGTGCGTACATCTGCTCCCACATCTGGGGGCGCTCGTTTAAGACCTGAAATCAGGTTTTACGGTTCCACGTAGAACCAACTCATATCGCCTGTGTACTGGAGCCATGTCGTCATTGACATTTATACTTTGGTGCACGTCAGGCCACGTTGGAGTTTATAACGTAGGGTACCCCGTCCATAACGAACATATGCAATCAGTTCTACGTAGAAGTTAAAATCACCTTTTAAACCGATAACAGTTTTCTGAGACGTGCTACATTCTTGTCTTTCTGTGGTCAGTTAGCTGCTTGGTGGTGGTTTTGCTCCAGTAGTAAGAGTCCCTCAAGGATTAAAGCTGAGACTTTCCAGTTTACACTATATTTTTATATATAGTTTATATATATATATTCCCCAGCGTATAGTGTATATTAAATGACCTCACTGTCTTCTGCGCTCATCTGTTGCAGGCTTAGGGGCTTGAAAACTCGCTGCTGATGCTACGTGACACAAGCATTCGTTACCTTATAGATTTTCTGTTTCCTGGCACATAATCAAACAAAAATACAGACGTGAACACAAAGAGATGAAATAGCTGGATGTGGACCGCGAAAATAAGGATGTTCAGACAGAGGATCAGTCTGTTTGATTGCTGCTTTTAGACAGTTAGAAGGATAATTTCAACCTGAAAGCGGACAAACATGAGTGGATTATTATCCTCGCACCGTAATTTTGTCTGTCTCGTTTTTGCAGAAATGTAAAAATAGCTGTGAATGAAATGAAATGAAATCATCTTAATTTAATGTCAACATTCACGTGTGACCTGAAACGTCCACGTTAGTGAACATGTCACTCTCCAAAGTGACCCGGTTTTCCGTAATAATTATGCCATTGCGCATCATTAAACAGTAACATGATAGGACACAGTGGCAGCAATACAGGAATGATGGGATCGTCGTGTTTTTTTTAATACATGGAGGAGTTCGTGCAACATTCATGTGAGAAAAAGCCAGAATTTTACTGTTGAAAGTCAGTAGAAAAATCAGCGATAGAAGAAAAATGCATCCAACAACGCAGAGTTGAGGTTGGAGCAATATGCAAAAGGCAAATAATAAAATAATGGAGCACGTCTGATATTTACTTTGACGTCTGTTTCGTTGCAGAGAGTAAAAACCCAAAATACACTTTTCTTTTTTTTTTTTTAAATAGCCATCAATGTTTCCCTTCCAGATCTTCAAGACTTTTAAAAAATAGCTGGTATGGAGATTATTTAGTGCAAAAAAAAAAAAAAGTGATGGCGGCGACTGTCATGATGATTTTTGAAAAGCTGAAAAGGTTGGCCCGTCTTATGTTTGGGCTTTAAAGACCTACACTGTTAGATCCATAACAGCTACGACTGCAGAGCTACTTAATATTTCATAAAGAATAAATTAACCTACGAAATGTGACATGACCATCAAACTCATGAATAGGCCTGTAGCGACACACTAATCTCGCAATATGATGCGATACGATACTATGCGATACAATACACGATACATGTCTCAAAATACGATATATATCGATATTCGTCTTAAGATACATTTACATCATTTTCTGAAAGATTTTAACGGGATAAAGTGATTTTGGTGACATCTTGTGAGTGTTCCAATGACTTTGTTTGAATTAATTGAACTGAAAGGTAGGTGACTGCAGACAGCGGCGCAGAGAGGAGAGAAAGGAGGCCTCTGATTGGTCAATTCTACATCCACGTCATCGAAGAAATGAGGAAGTACCCACATCTGTACGATTCTGGTTCTCCACACTACAAAGACAGCACATATTCTAGTAATTCATGGAGGGAGATAGCGATGAATGTGGGTCTGGATACGGCCGAGATGGTGAGGAAGTGGAAAAACGCAAGAGATACGTTTAGTAAGTTTAGCTAGTTCGTGATTGTCCCTCTTGCGTTGTGCGTGGAATAACATAGCGCAGACGCGCTTCAAAATTGAGCATAAATCAAAAGTAACTGCGGCATACCGGCGACAAGATAACTGCGACACGTTGCCGCGAGAGTAAACACAGCCCTTAAAGCCGTGTTTTCCACCACCGAATACGGTCTCAAATCCTGACTAATAAAGTAGCAATGGACTCTGTAATTTTCTGCGACCTGGTGAAGTAGATGGAAACTGGTGGCAACAACCGCCGTCACTGTCCAGCGTGGTTTGTTTCGGATCGCGCCGCAACTTCTTGGGCTAGCTCTCAGTTAGCATTAGCTTGTCCGGGTGGTGACGTTTCAGGTGGGCTCGCAGGTTGGTGGTATTTCCAGAGTACTTCACGTTTGTGTGACACAGCTTGCAAACCGCCATACTTTTGTCTAAATCTTCGCTTTCCTTTTTCTTTTTAAACCCGAACTGCTCCCACACATCTGCTTTTAATCACGCAGGCGCTGCGTTTATACTCGCCGCCATCCTCCTGACTGGCTCAGCTCTAGCTGGAAGAGAAAGAAGCTTCTGGATAACCTGTTAGAAACGCTCTACAGCGACACTAGTGGCTGGAGGACTTAATGGGTCAGGAAGAGCACCTGTGCGGGACACGGGGGTTTTGAAGGGAGCTTAGAATATCGATACCTGCAGCTGAAATATCGATACTCCCTGGGGAAATAAAATATCGATATATATCGCAGAATCGATAAAATCGCTGCTCTGGGACGTGGAGGAACCGTGGAGGTGACAACATCGACCAGAACCTCTGAGGAACGTTTCCTGGTTGGATCCACGACAGCAGGAACAAAGGCGGTTCTGAAGGAGAAAGGGGGTCCGGCTAGCTACCAGGTGAACGTGCTCGAAGGAAGAACGGCGGTGAGGGTGGGGTGGAAGGTGGAGCCAACGTTGCCGCCGTCGTTGAGAGAAGACGAGTTTTACCGTCACGGCTTCTTCTCGGTTCGGCTGCAGGCTTCAGCAGAACGTTCGAGGGACGTTCAGAGACGAATAACACCCACGTAGAAAAAAACAGGACATCTCACCGACTCGCAGAGTTATTTCCCTTTAATTACCTTTTTAATTTCCACCTCCGCTCTGCCGTGTTTCAAACAACGCTCTCTGAGAAGTATTTGCTCGCGGCGTCCGAGCCGAGCAGACAAACACACAAATCCTCTCGGCGCGTCTTTTTCATTTCCCGCGGTCTTCACGGGAAGATGAAAGGACACTTTCTGGACGGTGGGAGATCAACAAATCTGCCCCCCCGCCAGCCAACACGGGTGATTAATTATTATGATAATAATTCTCTGCCCTGCAAGAACGAATCCTTGAAGTGTAAAATGGATCCTCGTGCTGCCGAGGCTGTAAAAGAGTTATTCTTCCGACTGCACCGCTGTTGAATATTAAATATTCCAGTTATTAAATGAACTAATATTAAATTTCTCGCAGAGCTCATATATAACCTGTAGGAAAATGGTGCTCTGGTGGGTATATTTTAAACCGCTGGCAGAAATGAACGTCTCTTTTATACTGCAGGTGAGTTAATTTCCCTTCTGGTGGTAAAATTCAGTCACTTCAGCTGGCTTTATGATGACTGTATTTGAGTGATGTCACAGTTCCCTTAGACGTGTTATTAGCTTTAGATTCAACTGTAAAACGTTAGAATTGATTAGAATATCACTCGCCCATTAAAGTGGTTATTTTGGGGTCATTTTTATTTCGTAATTGTCACCTCCGGTACCTCCAGAGTAACTCCACGTCCAGCGAGGTTATTATCGTTAACGAAAACGAACAAGATAACGAAAACTAGAATTGAAAAAACATTTTCGTTAACCGAAAGAAAATAAAAACGAGTTTTTCAAAAAACGATAACTAACTGAAACTGTATTGTGTTTATAAAACGAACTAAAATTAACTATAATAATATGAAGAACGTCCTTTGTTTTTGTGTTTGTAATTTTTTTTCTCATAAACATTTGAAATCTATTAACTTCGCTCCGCCGTACAACAATAACCGCACAAAAAAAAAATTAAAAACTAAAGTGATCAGCAGTGATGGCTGCGGCAAAAGTTGGGAGAAAGCGTCTCAGTCCTATTTGGGATTTCTTTGACTATGACTGTGTTAACGATAAAAATAAGTGTCTTGTTGTAGAAGCAGGTGATACAATGTGTGGAATAAAGCTCGCACAAGAAGGCTAGCCAAGACTAGCTGGATAAGCTAGCCTAAGCTAGCCCCCTGGAAAGAAGGCTAACCAAGACTACCTGCATAAGCTAGCCTAAGCTAGCCCCCTGGAAATAAGGCTAACCAAGACTAGCTGGATAAGCTAGCCTAAGCTAGCCCCCTGGAAAGAAGGCTAAACAAGACTAGCTGGATAAGCTAGCCTAAGCTAGCCCCCTGGAAAGAAGGCTAACCAAGACTAGCTGGATAAGCTAGCCTAAGCTAGCCCCCTGGAAAGAAGGCTAACCAAGACTACCTGGATAAGCTAGCCTAAGCTAGCCCCCTGGAAAGAAGGCTAACCAAGACTACCTGGATAAGCTAGCCAAAGCTAGCCCCCTGGAAAGAGAAGCTACAGCTGCAGGCCAGTCAGCGTTGGGAAGGAACGGGAGAAAATAGCAACTATAATGGACTGTTTCCATGGAGACCAGATAGCTGCTGGTCAGTAAATACGCAGGAACACCACAAGAGGGAAGACGCATTGATAAATATGTTTATTGAGACCAGAATGTAAACACGACTATGTGGTTCGATGGCCTTCAAAAAGTTCAGTGCTTCACTCCAACCAAAATTACAACCCTAATTTACAAAATAAAACTCAAACTAACACTGAAACTAATAAAAACTAGTTCACTTTATTTACTGCACATAGCTGCTGCTCCATCTGTTGTCAGTCCAATAAGTTTGTCCCAGGACAGTTTCATGTCTGTTACACTTTCACATACGTTTTCAAAAATGTCTTTTCCAGTCGTTGTCCCGTGCATCGATTTAATGTCCATTACTTCTTCTGTTACGCGCAAATTGGAGTCCACTCCACGGACGAAGCTTGAAACTAGACTTGATTGACACGGTAAGTGTGCGGAAAGGCCGCTGAAGCGTTGCATTTTGGGATCTGCAGTTCTGTGCGGTACTGTTTTAATCAGCGCTTCATATCAACGGGCCGTTAATAACGATAATGTAAAATGATCTCGCGGGCCGGATGTGGCCCGCGGGCCTTGAGTTTGACACATGTGCCATGAGACGACTCCAACATACGTTTACCTTTGTGAGTCTTTTTTCACGTGTAACATGATAATTTACCACAATGATGAAAATTGGGCAGTTATAGACCTTTTCGGGCCAGCCCCCCCGGAAGTACCCCGTCCACCATTGCTGGGTTGTGCTACAAAGCGACACTTTCACCGGCTCGCAGATTAACCAGTGTTTTTCTCTTTCTACAAATATATATTTTTATAATGTCGAGTCGGTCGAGTGGGAATACATGTTCCGTCATAAACTGTGCCAACAATGGCGTGAAAATTCAACAATGGAAGAAGAAAGTATGTGAAATACACAAGCCTTTACTGCACGAAGACTGCCTTGTTTGCAGAACAAGAAGTTAGGAAGACGTGGGTGAAAAATATCAACAGAAAGGACTTTGTTCCAAATGAATACAGCCGGGTGAGTTTTCGTTAACATTTAGTCTCGTACTACTCATAGTCTCGCTGAGAGTCCCGGACGATTCTGGCTGAAAGAACAGCAGGAGGAGGCTACTGTAGCCCTCGGCGCTAGCACAAGCCTATAAATCAATGAATGAATGAATGAATTAGGAGAATGATAAAATAAATTAAATATAACATTAACACATAGCCTAATTTACCGCTAGCGTTAACGTTACAGTAGCATAATCTTTATGGTTTGTTGACGTTAGTTATAGCCAGCGTTGCATTTTTCAAGTATTCCCACAGTTTTTAGTGTTTGGTTATGGGAATAGATCATGCTATTTCCATAACCAATCATTAAAAACAGCGATAAACTACCTTCATCTGTAACTGGAGGCCACTGCCTAACATCATCAATCCAAGACATGTCTGCGTTATCAGTAACAGATGCTCCACGCTGCTGTGTTTGGGTTAGTTAGTGGATCACCGCACACTCCAGTTATGGCGGGGCCACTAGGGGGCGCATGGTTACAATTTTTAAGTCGAAAAGGTCAGTACCATTGAATCCAGCGGGTGAGAGGGACCTCGGCGCTCTGTTGTGACCCATCAGATCATTGGGGCAGTTCTTCAGGAGATCTGGACGTTGAGATCTACTGGGGGGCTCCAGTCGTTCCGTCATATTTACAAGACCGCCATGACGCAGGAGCTCATAGTCTGTTTTCATTTCCTGTGAATCAAATATTGCCCTTTCGGTCTTTCGTCAGTCACTCACTGGCGTTCACGTTATTTTGGACGTCTTGAGTTGATTCTAGTCCGGTTGACGCTTCGTGTCTCTGATTGGCTGTACGCCCATCCCTCTGGAAATGGAAGTCAAAGAAGAAACCAGATTAACCCTTCATATCAAAGAGGAGAAGAGCCTAATGGCCGACCTGGATACCTGCTGCCGCGACGCACGACGGCGGTTCGACGTTCTCCTGGTGCAGATGTACAACTCATTCTCTGTTCGACATTCTCATCCTGGAAAACGTCGACCGTCCTTCATGACGCCAGCGTTCTCACCTTGGTTGTGTTTGGGAAAGGATTTCTCAATCCTTTACGACAGCAACCCTCCTCTCTGTCAAAAAAAAAAAAAGAATAAAAGTCTCTGGGTGCTCGTTGCTCTGCGCCGTGGTCCCAAGGAGCCCCGGTAAGGCATCAGTCAGTGACAGGTAAGGGGTGACACCTGCTTCACTGACAGGAAGGTCACTAAAAAAACAGTTAGCAGAAGGGAAAATATGAGAAGCAGCGTCAGATGTGAAGGTCAAAACAGCTCAGAGAATTAATGTTCGCTTTCACCTACAAAGGCAGAGTCACCTCAAGAGAGCAGAACAATGCAGACTTTGGCTTTAAAGCCCCCTTAATTCAAGGATAAAAAACTTCATCCAAGAGCTTCTTTTGAATTAATTTATGGCTCTCAACAACACTTTCAGAAGAATAAAATAACAAGCTCTTGACGTCTTAGCATCACGTCTAAGATGATAATGTTGGGCCACACCATGTGATTACAGAGACCGCATGGTTTCCCTGGAGGACTAAAGGGAACCGTAAAACTCAAACCCCCAGCATGCCTGGCGGTTTCAGTTTCACACCTAGGTGTGAACGTGATGTCACGGCCTCTCACTGGCTGGGGACCCCCTTTTCTCACAGCGGGGTTCCCAACAAAGGCGGACCACGTCCACCCGCTCCCTCCTCCCACTCTGACCTCCGCTACACCCAGGAAAGGTGCCCGTCTCTGGTCTCCCTGGCGACCTGTCTGCAGGAGATCCCTCTGGTTGTCCAATGACGTCCGACGACGTGATCTCAGCCGCCATCTTGGTGAGGGAGGAGAGCACCACGTGATCTCGGCCGCCATCTTTGTAAGGGTTGGAGAGCACCACGTGATCTCGGCCGCCATCTTGGTAAGGGAGGAGAGCACCACGTGATCTCGGCCGCCATCTTGGTAAGGGAGGAGAGCACCACGTGATCTCGGCCGCCATCTTGAAATCCTCCTCACACTAGAAGCAAGCTCAGTTTATCTACCACACACACACCTACGCACACACACACATACCTATAGTTCCCAGCACACATGTATATAAGTTTACACTGGTTTCCATTGAATGTTTCATTTGCTTATGTTTAGTTTAGTCATCTTTTAGTTAGTAGATATCAGGATTGTGATTCAAGTGTTTGTTTATTCTAATACTTGTGTTAATAAATTCTGAGATATTCTAATGAGAGAAGTTGTTTGTGGTTATTTTACACAGTTTTGTAACATTTGCTGGTTGCAGAGGTCTGTGCTTGGACTCACATCTTCTCTGTTGCTCTATAGCGCCCCACCTGGTCACAGGCTGGCACGCACAGAACAACAGCCATTTTGAGACTGATTGTGCCGTTTAGTCCTTTTTCCTGATTTATCAGGTGGTGCCCCGTTTCATTTTATTAACTTTGTTAATACCCTTCTGGTTATTAGCAGCTGTCCCTCCAGACAGTTGGTAATAACCCATTTACGACTAAACGAGCACGTTATACGCCTTATTGCACAACAACAATCCATCATTACAACACTCTTGTTTAAGCTGAAAAACACGGAAAAGTCAGATTTACTTTGAGAAAGAAAAGCATCCAAATCAGCACAAGAAATGACTGAGAATGAGAACCTGAAGGAAACTACTCAGGACTGTAAATACATGATAACACGATGCCCGACTCACGATTCACCACACGACCGATTCGCTTAGTGATCAACGGGTGGACGTGGAGAATCAGCGACCTTCGTTTACGGGACTGGGAGTGGTCACGTCCGGTGATGGGCAGGTTCACTTTCTACACAAACTAGTTCAGTTCGTAGTTCACAGAAATTAAAACGAAGTAGTTCAGTTCACCAGTTCAAAAAATGAACTAAATAGTTAATTTTTAGTTTTTTTTTTTTTCTTATTCTTTATTAATGTTGCTGCGAGCAATTATTTGTCAAAATGATTGCCACTGCCAGGGGCGCAACTACCTACTGTCTGAGGGGTATGAAAAAAACATGGCTGGTGCCTTCCCTTCCTCTTCATCTTTCCTCTTGCCTTCCTTCTCTCCTCTTCCATCTTCACCCCTGAATGACATGAACTTTGTTAAATAGAGCAGTCCTAATTCATTCTGGTCCATATTAGATTGATGACAACCATCAGCCTCAGATGACTTGAGGAGGAAACATCCCATAATGCAGTCTGGTTCCACATTGAAATAATTTACACATTTCATATATGTTTCTTTCTTCCAACATGTTTTAAGTTACATATATGACAGGCAGCCAGACTACATACAAAAACCAATGGAATGTGTAAAATAAATTATATGGTATCAAAACTATAGTAGCTCATCCACATATGAAATTTTAATTTCAAATTATAATTTTAATGGATATCAGTTATTGATTGGACGCTGCATCTAATGACACTTATCTGATAGATCACATCACTGTAGTGTTGTATCTGAGTTAGGGTGACCATATTTTGAGGCCTCCTCTGTATTATTAGAAAATTTAGTTACAGAACAAAATAATCGACATCTATAGACATTTCTGTATATCCAATTATTGTGTCTAAAATAATCTCTCTTTAAGTGTCAATGGTACAAAAATCAATCTACAGCAGGGTTTTTTTTTAAATATTCACTAACAACTTTCTTTACATTTTTTTATGATTTTATATTGTAAATATTGTTCAGCACACACCTGCAAGAAAACAGCAGGCTAACCTGCTGCTATGCTAGTACTAGCTAACTAGCTAACACTGGGTTAAGGGATAGATTCTGTGAGACGACTCCTCCGACTCCGCCCGATGTCGACAGCACCCAGTCTTTGATCACAAGACGGTTCCGTCTTTCATCCTTGTTCCTGTCACATGACGACAGCTTTTGAGCCGCCATGGCCGACTTTTCCCTCGACCGCTCCGGTTCGCCCTGGTCGCAGCGTTCAACGGGGGCCGCACAACCCGAAACCAGTCGTCAGCGGTCAGCTGCCTGAACCGCACTTTTCTCATAACTAGGGCTGGGCAACGATTAAAATTTTAATCGCGATTAATCGCATTATTGCCTTGATTAATCACGATTAATCACATTGTATACACAAAATCAAATAATGAATTCAAAAGTAGTGTAAAATGCACTTTTATTTAAATGTTCTGCTGCCATATGAACTAAAGTGTCATAACATTTGTTGTTCAAACACTTTTAACATCAGCACTTGTCAGTAACACATATTTAGTGTAAATCTCATCTTAAAAAATGTAAAATAAAATTAAGCTTATTGCCACTGCCAGGACATTAATGTCATCCTGTTTTTATGAAAAAATAAAAAAAGAGTCTACAAACAAAATCCAACAAAATGATTGTGTCTCAGCACAATCAGAACATTAAAACAGGTAATTTCTGAGGTAACAGCAGAAACTTTTAACGGGGAGTTCAACTTGTCAGTTGTTACAAATAACCTTGTTTCTGTTGAATCCTCCGTCTGGGAGAACTTTAAAATGAAAATGTCCATGTTAAAGTTCAGCTGTAACTTTACCAATCTGTGTATCATTCATTCTTTCCATTTTCAATTGTCAATCAAAAATAAAAAAAAAAATGAAAAGTTACATTTTTCATTTTTTAATCTAACAAAAAAAAAGAAAAAAAATGCCTGCTTTTTTTTATATTTCAATTTTAGAATTGGATCAAAATTATGAAATTAAAACGGGCCACAGGACTGAATTAGTTTTATAATGGAGGACTGGACTTTCTGTTGTCATTACACATCTGTGCCACTAGATGGAGCTGCACTGCAGTAACCAGCTAGAGAACAGCAGGACAGTGAACACATGGAGCAGATCTGATGGAACATGGAGGAATGACCACAAAGTTTGGTTGCAGTCCAGAATATTTGTTTTCAGTCAGAATTGTTAATATTTCTACCTGAGTTGCTACCTGAACTGTAAAGTTCACAGATTTTTACCGTTCTTCATGTCTGTTTTAGCTTTTGCATTAACTCATTCATTTATTAACACCAATATTTATTTTATCGCGCGATAACACGTGTTGCTCACATGCTTTTGTTTTGAAAAGTCTGTTACTGGCTGCTGCTAATTAATTAGATAATTGGCAGCTAAACATGCAGTTTAATCATAACTCAATCTCTCCCTGGACTGTTTTTCCACGAACCGCCTCAGCGCGGCGATCCTTTCAGGATCTGGTAATGAAGCCACGCACGTGAACGCCTTCAGGTGTGTCCCGGCGTCACACATTCAGAGACTCAACACGTGATTCTCACCTGTCGGGGAGCAGCGAGCGCTGATTTATGACTCTGAGACTGAGTCAGAGCAGATGTGGGGTGGGGGTGGGGGGGGGTTTCCAGTAAGGTGCATAGCGTCGGACTTAGAACTAATTTCTTCATACAGAGGTGCTTTCACTGCCCGGGCTCGTGTCATTTTTCTTAATGGCTGTTAAAGAGAGGCTGGGTGAGACCCGGGCCCGCCGAACTGGATGTAATTAAGACGGGGGGGGCCGGTCTGAGGGGCTTCAGGAGGTAGCTGATCGTTCGCTGCAATCACGCTCAACAGCTTTGTGATTAATTGCAGGGCCCGGGCGATTAAAATATCACTGACAGGGCAGGAAATTCAAGAACTTACTCAAAAGGTGGCCAAACCAACGACGGCTCCGTTGACGCAGCTGCTGTTTGGGGCGTAGATTTCACATCCACAACAACCCCCCCCCCCACCCCCCCCCCCCCCCCCCCCGAACGCAGGCAAAAAACAGAAATTAATGATTCACCCGGTGTAATTTATTACCTGGGCGTGCCGCAATCTAAAATTAACTCGCGGGCGCATGATTAGTGCAGCCGAGCGCGAGGGCGGCCCGATGGCCCCGGGCCCCGGCGCCTCGACCCAGTTGCGCAGCCTCAACCCGCAGTCCTGACCCACATCCGGGTCCCGATCTGTCACACGGAGAGTCCCGGAGATTCATTTCCTGCTGCGTTAATGATGTTTATTCCTCCCGGGCCGCCTCGCCGTGATCAAAGGCTCACCTGTTGCGTGACGACGGGAGCGTTTCATTATGCTGCCCTACAAAGGCGAAGTGCAGCGACGACACAAACTCTGAAATTAAAAAAATAAAAAAGCTTTATTATTCTCTTTTCGTACCTGAAAGCTAAGTTTGTTCTCTCACCTTTTTTGCTCTTCTGAGGGTATGTTGATCTTTTTTTTAATATTAAAAAAATTTCATCATGTGACTAAAACAGACACTGAATGCATAAAAGCAGTGTTTTTGGCAGTACAACGCCATAGCTATTGATGTAAAAACTTAAGTGATTTAGGTTATAATCAAGAAAACCATGGAAAATGGTAAGATATCAGCTCTTAAATAAAACTCTTATGAGCAATCTTTGTGGTTATCGTTATGTTTGTCCAAACAAATGTACCTTTAGTTGTACCAGGCATTAAAATGAACAAGAAACTGAAGAAAACAAGGGTGGTCTAATAATTTTTTCCATGACTGTATATATTAAATATAATATTTATATATTTATGTTTAAATACATAATTTAAACACTATAAATAGCACTTCTGTCTAGGGGTGGGAAAAAAAATTGATTTGGTAATATATCACGATTTTCGGCCACTCAATATAATATCGATTTTTTTTCAAAAACACTAATAATAAACAATAAATAGGTTGTTTTGAAGCAAATAGTTTTGACTCAATTTGTCCTCTGAATGATCAATATCATCTGATGAACATATACAGCAACTTGATTTTTCATCTCTACTTTTAATTTTGATATTAACTGGGTAGAATATCGCAATATATCGCGATATCACCATATCGCGATAATATCGTATCGTGACCCAAGTATCATGATACATATCGTATTGAGAGGTCCTTGCCAATACTCACCCCTACTACTGCCTTGCATTAGAGGCTAAATAATTAAATGTTATAAATGCCCGCCTCATGTCAAATGCATCTGATTCATTCATCATTGATCTCCACTGGAAAGCAGTTTCTTTTATTATACTTTTATTTCACTGATATCTGTAGTTCCCCATTTGATCCAATTACAACAGTTTTTGACTCGTTTTAAGAATTCAGTCAGACCTCTCTGCATGTTCCTGTTCGCATAAAGCCATAGAAAGGAAAAGAAAGTAATAAAATTATAGTTTTACTGCGACCTCTGTGAGGTCATAGTAGAGTCTCTTCTTTCACGTTGTTTGTGTGGTTTCCTTTAAGTGGTGAATTCAGCAGAGGCGCTCCAGTGGGCGTGGCTTCTTCTCGTGTCAATCGCTTGGGGTTTGAGTTGTGTTTCGTTTTGGGCGGCGTTGCTTGGCGGGGGCTTTTAGCCGAGTTTCTCCCCGTCACTTTGGCGCGCTACGTGTTAGGACTGGTTCCTCCCAGCATGCTCGTGGATCGCACGGCCTCACACGGCCCCCCAGTACAGAAGGCTATCGTGACGGCAGGGTCTGAAAATAACATCTTACTAAGGGTGTGGGGAAAAAATCGATTTGGCAATATATCGCGATTTTAGGCCGCACAATGTAATATTGATTTTTTTTCAGCTCCTAATATCAATTTTTTCGATTTTTTTCAAAAACACTAATCACTAAACTAAACTAAACAATAAATAGGTTGTTTTGAAGCAAATAGTTTTGACTCAATTTGTCCTCTGAATGATCAATATCATCTGATGAACACATACAGCAACTTGATTTTTCATCTCCACTTTTAATTTTGATATTAACTGAGTAGAATATCGCAATATATTGTGATATCACGATATCGCAATATTGTCATAATATTGTATCGTGCCCCAAGTATCATGATACATATCGTATTGCGAGGTCCTTGCCAATACTCACCCATACTTCTTATTGTGGTTGATATCAGTCAAACTGAAACTAGGTGACTACACATCCACAACTCCAAACACCGAGCCTAAAAGCAGCATTAAATATTAACATTAGAATTCCTTAGACTTAATTTTAATCAGCTCTCAAACCTGTTTCTGGGATTGAAAAACTGCCTCAAACCCTTTTTCAGCAGCTGCATTTCTTGTTCTACTGTTTAAAGCTTTGTTCATTTTTCTATTAACTTGCACATGTTCTCAGTTAAACGTAATTTAAATAACAATAAATAAATAACTGTTCAAGTAATGAAAACCATCTTTGGAGAAGTGCCAGAAATCCGACCTGCACTGAAACGCTCTCTGCTGCTGCTTCGCCCGTCACCTGTATAATTATAACCTGGATCAACTCTATATAAAATGATCATAATTCAGAACGGCAATTAGTCTGTAAAGTTTTAATGCAGGCTGATGAAAATGAGGTAACATTCACACAGATGGTGGCTGAATAAATCTCCATGGTCATTTATCTGATCCCACTTTCCCACATCCCACTGGCGTAGAACGTCATCCAGGATAACTGGCATAATCCCGACTTAATCCCCTATCTGGGTTTGGTGCAACAGGTCTCTGGAGACTTTGTCACGAACTGGAACTGATGATACGCAGATGTGCAGTTCAGTCCCTGGATACCACGGGTGTCTTTTCACGCTCCCTGAACCAGTCTTTCACAATCTGAGCCCGATGAATCCTGGGATTGTCATCTTGGAATATGGCCGTACCATCAGGGAAGAACAGATCCATAGATGTAATAACCTGGTCATTCAGTATATTCAGGTAGTCAGCTGACCTCATTCTGTTGCTGAACCTGGACCGGACCAACTGCAGCAACCCCAGATCAGAACACTGCCCCCACAGGCTGGTACAGTAGGCGCTAGGCATGATGGGAGCATGATGCTCCCATCACTCTGGAACAGGGTCAATCTGGACTCATCAGACCACATGACCTTCTTCCATTGATCCAGAGTCCAATCTTTATGCTCCCTAGCAAACTGAAGCCTTTTATTCCAGTTAGCCTCACTGATTAGTGGTTTTCTCAAGGCTACACAGCTGTTCAGTCCCAATCCCTGGAGTTCCCTTTGCATTGTGGGTGTGGAAATGCTCTTACTTTCATTATTAAACAGCCCTGAGTTCTACTGTTGTTTCTCTTCGATTTGATCTCACCAAATGTTTCAGTGATTTTTTTTCCGGCCACATTTCCTCCTGGAAGACGATGGGTCGCCACTATTCTTCCAGTTTTTAATAATGCGTTGGACAGTTCTGAACCCAGTTCTGGTAGTTTCTGCAATCTCCTTAGATGTTTTCTCTGCTTGATGCCAATGATTTGACTCTTCTCAAACAGACTAACATCTTTTCCACGACCACGGGATGTGTCTTTGACATGGTTGTTTAGGAAATGAGAAGCAACTCATTGCACCAGGTCGGGTTAAGTAATTATCCAATAGGAGGCAAACCCTGTTTGCTTAGTTAAATCCAGGTGGCCCGACTGTGTACATTTTATTATTAAGCAAAGTGTCTTGACCATTTGCGGAGTTTGCAAATTCAAAATATATTCTTTGAAATATTTATGAAAACCAAATAAAACAGCATTGCAGGCTTGTCCGCGCTCTCATACGCTACCCTTTACTGATTTTAATCATTAAAATCCTTCAGAATTCATAGTTTTTGTGCATCGTGGTGTGATTTCATATATCATAAGTGTTCTGAATATATTTCGTTCATTAAAAAAAATGAAAAATATCTTAGTTAAAATCCACATTTTACCCAGGTCTCCAGGTTTTCCCTCAGTGCTGTTACCATAACACAACTTGAACATTTTTGAACATTGCTTCGGTCACATGTTCCACAGGAAGTTGCATCATTTAGATCTTCTGAAGGTCCATTAGCAGGAATGCTGTGTTGCCATGTTTTATCTACTGTGCCAAAAACTCAGTCCTGTTACTTTCACTGCTGTTACTCATATACTTTCTTATTCCACAGGAAGCTGCATCATTTAGATCTTCTGAAGGTCAGTTAGCAGGAATGCTGTGTTGCCATGTTTTATCTACTGTTCCAGAAACTCAGTCCTGTTACTTTCACTGCTGTTACTCATATACTTTCTTATTCCACAGGAAGTTGCATCATTTAGATCTTCTGAAGGTCAGTTAGCAGGAATGCTCTGTTGCCATGTTTTATCTACTGTTCCAGAAACTCAGGCCTGTTACTTTCACTGCTGTTACTCATATACTTTCTTATTCCACAGGAAGCTGCATCATTTAGATCTTCTGAAGGTCCGTTAGCAGGAATGCTCTGTTGCCATGTTTTTATCTACTGTGCCAAAAACTCAGTCCTGTTACTTTCACTGCTGTTACTCATATACTTTCTTATTCCACAGGAAGTTGCATCATTTAGATCTTCTGAAGGTCAGTTAGCAGGAATGCTCTGTTGCCATGTTTTATCTACTGTGCCAAAAACTCAGTCCTGTTACTTTCACTGCTGTTACTCATATACTTTCTTATTCCACAGGAAGTTGCATCATTTAGATCTTCTGAAGGTCAGTTAGCAGGAATGCTCTGTTGCCATGTTTTTATCTACTGTGCCAGAAACTCAGTCCTGTTACTTTCACTGCTGTTACTCATATACTTTCTTATTCCACAGGAAGCTGCATCATTTAGATCTTCTGAAGGTCAGTTAGCAGGAATGCTCTGTTGCCATGTTTTATCTACTGTTCCAGAAACTCAGTCCTGTTACTTTCACTGCTGTTACTCATATACTTTCTTATTCCACAGGAAGTTGCATCATTTAGATCTTCTGAAGGTCAGTTAGCAGGAATGCTCTGTTGCCATGTTTTTATCTACTGTTCCAGAAACTCTGTCCTGTTACTTTCACTGCTGTTACTCATATACTTTCTTATTCCACAGGAAGTTGCATCATTTAGATCTTCTGAAGGTCCGTTAGCAGGAATGCTCTGTTGCCATGTTTTTATCTACTGTGCCAGAAACTCAGTCCTGTTACTTTCACTGCTGTTACTCATATACTTTCTTATTCCACAGGAAGCTGCATCATTTAGATCGTCTGAAGGTCAGTTAGCAGGAATGCTCTGTTGCCATGTTTTTATCTACTGTTCCAGAAACTCAGTCCTGTTACTTTCACTGCTGTTACTCATATACTTTCTTATTCCACAGGAAGTTGCATCATTTAGATCTTCTGAAGGTCAGTTAGCAGGAATGCTCTGTTGCCATGTTTTATCTACTGTTCCAGAAACTCAGTCCTGTTACTTTCATTGCTGTTACTCGTATACTTTTTTCCATACGCACCATGAATTTTGGTAACAGGACTGAAAAAATTCAACTATCTTCTGCTTATGAAAAAAAATAGCGTAGCCTGGGATTGCCCAGCTGGCAATTTAAACAGTTAAAGGTGTTAATCATATTCAGTGTTTTTCAGTGCAAAGTTTAGAAATGAAGTTTAATTTTGAAGCATTAGAACAGGCAGCAAATCAGTAGAATGACCCAGTTCCTGTTACTCGTAGAGCGATATATGATCATACTCGAAATCTTACTTGACATTGGGTACACAGGTCATGGCATTACTCGAGTACTTTTCTAACCTGTTATCACTATTATTAACCTAAAAAAAACATCCAAGAGTCTGAGTCAGTCTTTCAGCCTCTTTCGTCCTCTGCATCCCACAGAAATAACAACAAGCGTCTACGACACAGATGGCCGGCCCTTTACAGCAGCATCTATTTCACACGGGCGGCGAAAACCTCTATGAAGGCCATATTTCATCCTTGCCTCCATGTGGGAGGACCTGTGTTAATTTTCCCTTCCTTTCCAAACTGATTAGTGGATCAGAGGGCTAATTCGGCCCTGGAGGAGCTGCGAGCAGGCAGGAGCTTCCCGCGAGCCCCAGAAGAAGCCATCCATAAACCACACATGTCAGCCCCGGCGCTCGCCGACTCCCCATCTCACAGCGGCGAGCCCACGATCCCGTCCTCGGCGCCTGTTGCCAGGGCGCCCGCGCCTGTTCTCCCCTCGGTAATTTAAAAGTAATTGGATGGTGAAGTCTTTTTGAAAAGGGGAAGGGAGGCTGGGAACACAGCAATCCAACTGGACTCCATCTGGCATTATGGCGACGGGGAAGTCATCAGACGGCTTACCAACACCGCTGGGTGGATTCGGGAGATTGAGGGCTGCTGTCAAACGCCATCTCTGGCAGGCAAATCATCAGCTGTGAAGACGAGCAGCTGAGCTCAAACTGTGCTCCACTCTGCTTCCTTTTCTCTATCTTTTCCTCACATTTCTGGTGTCTTGCTTTTCAGATTTTTTTTTCAGATTGGAAATTGCATGTTGTGCACACAGTGTGCACCAAAGAGCTTCTCCGGGAGCTTCAGGTTTTTTGGGAAGCAAACTGACATACTGCAATGAAATAAGGTTATTTATTATCATCACCAGAGTTCTGAACGATCCGACACACCAATAAAGTGTATTTCAGAGGAAATCACTGTTATTGCTCGATAATTGAATATATACAGTGAGGTAAAGTTACTAGTTAGCCTAATATTTTAACACATGAAATGAAGGTTTCATGTAGAAGTAGAGCTCTGTCCATTCATCCATTAACCTCCATAAACTTTACCAGATGCCTGAATAGGGTTGTGAAAAAAAAATAGATTTTGCAATATATCGCAATTTTCGGCCGCCCAATATAATATCGATTTTTCAGCTCCTAATATCAATTTTTTTTACAATGCTGTCAGTATTTTGTAATGGTTACTTAAATGTGCAAAAATACTAATAATAAACAATAAATAGGTTGTTTTGAAGCAAATAGTTTTGACTCAATTTGTCCTCTGAATGATCAATATCATCTGATGAACATATACAGAAACTTGATTTTTCATCTCTACTTTTAATTTTGATATTAACTGGGTAGAATATTACAATATATTGTGATATTGCAATATTGCGATAATATCGTATCATGACCCAAGTATCATGATAGCACAGTGACTGAATAACTCACTGCGATTAAATATTTTTTAAATTGGATGACCACAAAACAGCAATCCCTCGCCAATTCGCGCTTTAAGTTCCGCGGTTTTAGTTATTCGCGGAAATTTTTAGAAGTATATAATATAATAAAGAAAATCAAGAAAAAATCACGGAAACATCACAGGATGTTGTGCGCGTTCTCTCACAGTGAATAAATGCTGTGAGCCAGCCTGGCCCCTTTAAGAAGGTGGCCTTATGGGTAATGGTGTGGCCTTATGGGTAAAGTAGTGTGTGTGTCGTGGGACGTCAGAATGAAAACGGGGTTAGATGAAAAGTGTAGTGAGCATCAACAGCAGCCCAGCGTGTATAGATTTACATTCTCTGTTAACCGACAGGAGCCCAACAATACAACCTGTGTGATGTTACAAGTTCCTGCAGTGAATAAAGTTCCCGTTCCATGCAGAGAAAACCGGACTGTTTTCTTTCTTTTGTTGTTGTTAGCGTGTTAGCCGCTAATTATGCGCCAAAAATAGCACAATAGCAGCGGTTTGTTTACTACGGTTCAGAGACCAGAGGCTGTGAAGGAAACAGAAAGACCACAGTTGAGCCTTTGTCTTGTTTTTTTGCTACTTTTTTTGTGGTTTTTTAAACACATTTTAAACACATTATTGAGGCTCGAGGGGCTCCATGTCCTGTTCGCAGATTTTGATTTTCGCTGGGGCGCGCCGGTCCCCATTAATCGCGAAAAATAAGGGATCACTGTATACTGAATTTTGTATTTGTACTGTTTTCAAACCATAAAATAACAGTTTGTTTTGCTGTTTTCACAATATTAAAAAAAAAACACCAGATGTTGGTAAAAGCAGCCCAATGCATTTTTTTTTCCCCCGCCAGCTGTAATCAAAAGTAGCCCAACTGGGTGGGAAACCGCCCAATCTGGCAACACTGGTGATGGACGGAGGGAGGGATGGATGGCTTTGATTTCCAGAACTAGAGCGAAACAGTCAGAACCACTGAGTCCTAAACGGCTGTAACCTCCTCGCTGCTCGCTAACCATGCTAACAGTAGCAGGGAGGAGGGTGGGTGTAGGTGCTTTAAAAAAAAAAACAAAAGCAATGTGACACTTCCTGGTACGATGGTGGATAGATAGCAGGAGTAAAAAAGGTAGATGTTGCAGCAGGTAATTTTTTTTTTTTTGGGAGGGTGCTTAATGACCCAGGAGCTGCATGATTAATGGAGGGCTTTGCATGAGATTCCTCCAACTCCGGAAAGCCCCGGCTCGTCATCTTTTAAGAGCCGCCAGCTCAAGGTCTGTCGAGCCTGGAGGACGGTCCGCAGAGACGACAGGGCTATTAGCGGCGTTTCCATCCCGGACCCCCCCCCTACACGCAGACGCAGCGAGGCACGTGCACGAACATAAACACACGTGTGACAGTCACGTCGCGCGCGCACACACGCACATTTACACTTGGGACCACCCCAGCGTCACAGGGACCTGTGGGACCGCCGTAACCTGCTTTGAGGAAGGAGAACTCGTATCCCTCGTAAGGCGGCGAAGAGCCAGAGGACGAGCGAGTGCAGCGACGACAAGACGCCCGTTGCTCATTCACTACCTCAAAACGCCGCATATAGCACACGGCTAGGTCCAGAAATGAGCTCAAAGGGAGCATGCAGTCAAGTAAAAGTTAAAAGTAAAAGTCTCTACGTCCCCCCCCCCAGGATAATAGTGGTTGTTTTTAATAATTTTCAAAAAATAACAACGGTGACATGTGCAGTCAGGGACGGAAAAGACTGACCGCCCTTATGTCCCCAAACGGGTCGCCAATAAACCTGCATCATGTCGTTACATCACTGACCCGGGACTAAATGCAGATATTTAGGCCCCGATCGTACACTTCAATTTCAAATTCAAATTCAAATTCAAATTCAAATTCAAATTCAAAATACTTTATTAATCCCCCAAGGGGGAAATTCAAGTTTCAGTACACCAGGAAAAATCTGGTGTACTAGAGGAGCTGCTAGCGTCCAGCGCTCCTTTTCATGCCAGGTCCCGTGGTCCGAGTTCTAACTCCAGTTAACAGCCGTTAAAACAGTTAACAGCCGTTAGAACCAGTATATCTCCATAATGATGACCAGTGAGATATCTCCAGGTCAGAGGAGGAAACACCGATGAACCAAACCGTCTCCTCTGGGAAGACCTGACCTCCATTCAGTCCGGCGGAGTGACGGAGCCGACCGTCCCAGAGCCCGGTTCATCATGCGGACCGGACCAGGCCGTTGTCGTCTTCCCCGGTGGTGCTGGACCCCACCAGGTCACCAGACGGCCCCTGCCAGGTCAGCTGACCCATCCGGCGTGTAGACTGCTGGACGGGGGCAGCATGCCGCCGCCGCCGCTACGTCGGGGGCTCCCGTCCCGGCTCAGTGACGCTGCAGCCCGGATCCAGTGGCGGTGGTTGCCGCGGGTAGCAGTTCAGGACTACTTAGCTTAGCTTTCCCGAACCGGCCTCCAGGGACACCGTCCATGTCCGCGGCGGCAGGTCTCCACCAGCCGCAAGAGGACCGATCCGCCCCCTGCAGACAGTATGTAGACATCCGACCGCAGATCACCACAAACTGGGCACAAACTGGAGCGTCCAGCGTCCAGCGTCCAACGTCCAGCGTGACAGGTCGCAGGGATAAGTCCCAGAGCAGCAGAAAGAAGCATCCATGCCAGGCGTCGTCCGGCATGGACGTCCGTTAACACTAGCCACGACCCGCAAATTGCGGGTTTAGGAACCTCCGCTAATCGTTAATGCAATCTTCTGCTCCCTAAAGCCGCTACCCATTATGCCAACTCCCTTACTCCCTTTGTAGGCGTGGCAATTGGCATGTGGGTTGCGGGTCCCGCAACCCGCATGCCGGCGCGTACAAGAGCGCATCGAAATGGCATCAATGCGCGTCCACCTGGTCAGATGTGGACGTGCACAAACGGCTCTACCTCTGGAATTAACTATTGTATAAAAAGCGTGATTTGGCCTCAGTTGAACCCCTGAGAAAATGCCAGAGATCGTCTTAAACGGCTTGATCACCAGTTAAACCACAGACGACCAGAGCGTGTTTACTGGGAGGACACCAACTATCTGGGACTTTCAGGTAAGTGATAGGAATTGTCTGTGTAAAAATATTTATCTGTATATATCAGTGCAGAGTCCCAGACGAGCTGCACATGAGAGCTGCTCTGATCTGGATGAAAAGACGCTCCATAGCGGTTAGCGGGTAGCGCAACCTGCTCTTAAAGGCAATGGCTGCTGACGCACTGATTGGTTTAACAGGTGGAACGTCCTAACCACTCCCATGTATAATGTAGTGGGTAGCGCAGGTGGGATAGCGGGTTTAGCAAGGTGGAAGATTGCGTTCTTTGCGGGGGAACGCCCCTCCTGCTACTCGCTATCCCTAAATAGCGGCTTTAGCAGATCTGGCGGAAGTTCGGGCCTTTAGTGCCATGCGTCAAAACTGCTCGTTAGAATCTCTGCTTGTGACATCACAGGGGGTTGACAGTCTGAAGGAAGTCTGTGGGGGGGGGGGTCAGTGGAGATCGACTCGCCCCTGGTGGTCAGTTGAAGACCACCACCACCACCAACAGAACCACATTAGCATAATAATATCACCCTTCCTTTCCCCTGGGATTTCAAAGAAGTTCGTTTTAGATTTAAATCCAAGTTTGCAACATCATATGTTGCCGGGAATACTTCGCATTTATCTGTCAGACCAAAAGGACACTTAGTGGTCTCTCACCTGTGGCGGTCTTCCATTCTCCCATAAATGAGCGTGTGAATCATGCATGGCGTCCCCGCGCCGTGCCGCGACCCAACCATGCCGGAGGCCGATACTGTTCATTTTAATTTGCGCCGTTCCGCGTACAGCGGTTCAATCTACACAGGGGGAAATTACGAAGCCCAATCAATGGAGACGTGTCCTACGAAGTTAAACACCAGCTCGCCTGATAAACAGCCACTTCCTCCGTGTCACGCTGGCAGCAGCAATCTGGCACGGCAGGCTGCTTCAGACAGCCGGCGGAGGAGAGCGAGTATCGGCGGGAGGAAAACCGCTGGTGTTTGTGCCGTTTGAAAGCAGTTCGGCAGCCGTATGTTCCTGCCACTGATTTCTTTTTATTGATTTTAATTCATAGAAGGGAATCTGTCACTGTGCTGTCATTTATTTAAGGAAAGTGAAGCTGAAAAGAAAGAAAAAAATCCTGCGGGCAATGCTAAGTACCTCCATAATGCAGCTGCTTGTAGATCCACCTCCAGCAGCAACATCTGGTGTACCATATTTCCTCTAACAGGCGCTCCCTCCCCGATTACAGCGGCAAAATGAAAATGAAGCGCTTCCTGTCAACTTTAGACGCCTTTGCAGCTAAATGTTTGCCATTTTCTTAACAGCTTTCATCTTAGACGACGCTGCACACGACCGCTTCTTGGGCGACGTCTTTACATGCATTTACAAGTCCCTACAATTACGTTGGTGTACGTTAGCGTTCCCTTGCATTCGATCTGATCGACTCTCTCCGTCCATCCCCCTCTCAGATGTTGCGACAATCAAAAGAGAGAGAGTCACCATCCCCTCTTCTGGGTTGAATGCTTGGCTGAGCTGTGAAAAGCTGCAGTTCCTTCAGTGACCACTGGGTGGTCTGAAACGTGACGTCCACATTAGCAAGTCCAACTTTAGAGCAGAAAGGATTAGGGTTAAAACTGTTCAAAAAGCAGTTTTGGCTTATGTTATGATCCATCGGGTGGGATTAAATAAAGCCACAAATGTATGTAGCCATAATGAGGGGCGTGGCTTGATTGATGGCTGGTATAGCTAACGACTGTTACAGTAGCTGAGCATCAACGAAACACGCAGATCAAGTCTGAAGTCACCACCTATACAACATTTGAAACGGGAGGACTCGCTGCCGATGTCCAGCGGTCCTACAAAAGATGGACATTTCTGTCAAAAACTCACAATCTTGTAAATTTTGTAGATTTTTAAAATTTGCTTTTTAATGACAAGTTGTGATGCTGCAAAAGTTCAAGGTTTTACGATGAAATTTTGTGATTTTAGAAAATAGAGTTGTAATTTTATTTCAAAGAGTTGTGTTTTGCAAAATTCAGTCTTTTATGACAAAAAACTGTAAAACAAAATCTTGTGGTTACAGGACATAAAGTTGGTGTTAAACGTAATTCACAATATTCTGAAAAATTTGTAATTCAAAGTCAGGTGTCAATCTTGCAAAATTTCAGATTTTATTAAAAAAAAAATCTAATTTTTGATTTTAGTATAAGAATTCACAATTTTTAACATAAAATTGTAATTTATGTCAAAAAGTTGCTTTTTTGGGAAAGTCCACATTTTACTACATAAATTTGTAATATTAATTTTAAAAGTTGTGATTTTGTGCAATTTGTGATTTTTTTTTTGTTGAAATAAATTCACAATTTTATGAAATAAAGTATCAATGTCATGTCTCCACAAAACTCAATATTTCATTTACATTGTATTTGTTTTATTTATATTTTATTTAAAAAAAGTTGCAAGCTTACACAATTTATAATTATACAATAAAATGTTTTCTAACAAAAAAAAAATTGTGATTTTTTTTTCTTCTTTTTTTGGAAAAAAGTGTGAGTCTGTATGGTTGTAGAAATAAATAACTGTATTTAAATCAAGTAGGACTGATATAATTTATTTTATTATTATATTTTCTCTTGGCGTTTTTTCTGTCAGGGATTTTGCTCTGAATCCTTCGTAACCTGAACCTGGAGCATCATCAGCCCGGCGACGACACAAGACCCTGAATGAACCGATTTACTGGAGCCGAGCCGATCCGACAGCGTTAGCAGGACTTTAATTCAGCTCCATTAAAGGAACTGTGTCGGAACAGAGAACGAACCTTCACACTCGACCGGGTTTGCCTCCCTGTAAGACCTCCGCGCTCCTCCGCCTCTTTCACCCCTCATCTCTTCTTTCTGACTCGTTTATTCAGGCCGGATAAACAGGCGAGACGAAAGCGTTCACACGACCAAACCAACAAACAGACGACGGCTCTGCTCTACGCGTCGCCCGTTTGTCACGAACCCACACAGTCACGAGCCCGTCTCAAAACGAGGAAAATACAACCTCAACGTGTAACCTTTTTTTAAATTGGTTTAATAAAAATGAAGCCACGCTTCACGGACCTGCTGCCCGGCAAACAAAAGGCCCAGCTGCTGAAGATCCGGTGGTTCGTATCTGCAGTGACGGAAGTGAGTCGGCTTCTGGAGGTCATCGCAGGTCAAACACCGCGGAGACCGTGGACGTGGACGTGTTGTCCAACAAACAGAAGGCTGTCTTCAAGAAGCCAACATGGCCGCCGCCGAAGATGCCTTTCTGAGACAACGGCGGGAGAAACCTGAAGCAAACAATGAATCAAACATGCAGCTGTTTGACTGCTGTTGCACAAGCCAGTGAGTTTAATAGTTTACTCTGGGAATCAGGGCGGTGGAGACCCGGCGCAGGACGGCATGACGCCAGTCCAGCTAATATTTGTTCTGAAATAAAAACCGGCAAAGAATCAACACGCGCCAGCCGAAAAACCAAACCCTCGTTAAACCATAACGAGGGTCTGGGGTGAATTTCTGCAGGTCCTTGACTGTTGGCGCTCGTCTCCTTCACTGCAAAAAAAACAACAAAAAAAAAAAAAAACAAGAAAAAGACACTAAATTGTTGATGAAAGTGACTCATTGCTGATGAAATCATCTGTCTGTTCAGCAAAGTATTTTAACTTGACAAGAAATCTTGTTTTCAGTTTAGATCTGAGCGTTCGAGTGTTTGAAACAAGTGGGGAAAAGAAAAGCAGAATTTTAAATCAGACTTGCTGCTCAGTAACAAGTAAAAGATTCTGAAAATGGGTGAATAATTCATAACGTTGGGTCACTGAAAAATACAGACCCAGTTAAAAAAAGAAAAAGAAAGTAAAGAAACAAAATAAAATTGCTGTATGGGTAGTTATTTCACTAAAATTGAGTTTTTTTTTTTCCCCAGAATTCAGTTTTTATTTCTTGTATTTTAGACCTACAAAAGTTTAACATTTTTGTCAAAAACTCACAATCTTGTACATTTTTGTAGATCTTTTATTTTTTAGTTTTCACAACAAGTCCCGATTGGATGTCCAAAAGTTGTGATTTTTGTAAAATTTTAGATTTCAGGACAAAAATTTGCTTTTTAATGACAAAGTTTTGATGCTGCAAAAGTTCAAGGTTTTATGATGAAACTTTGTGATTTTAGAAAATAGAGTTGTGATTTTATGTCAAAGAATTGTAATAAGGCTGTAATACGAACTTAAAACGTCACAATCTTGAGACTTTTTTAAAAAACAGAATCTTGTGGTTATAAGACATAAAGTTGCTTCAAAATCAAAAGGTGTCAATCTTTCAAAATTTCAGATTTTATAAGAAAAAAAATATTGCAAAAAATTCTTGATTTTAGTACAAGAATTCACTTTTTTTTTTTTACATAAAATTGTAATTTATGTCAAAAAGTTGACAATTCAGTGTTTATTTCTTGTATTTTAGCATTTCTTCTTCGTTTTATGCAGTGCAAGAAAACAAGAAAATAAAAGATAAATTAAAAAAAAACAAAGTGGATATTATTTAATGTTATCAGAGGATGTTACGATGTTCACGTACGGAGCCCCTCTGGTGACATTTGATTAAAAAAATAATAATAATGCGTGGCCACGAGATAATTATAGTAGCCATTTCCAAGCAGAAATTGATTGTTGCTTGCTTGATTTGTACTTAAACGAACAAACATGGACACTTTTGACTTAATTTAATTTTATTTTAATATAGGAATGATTTACAATGACATTCTTAAGGCACTTGCGGTTTGCCATGGAGTATTGCTTAGCAAGAGACACTTAATTCAGTTGCTTAACGCATTAATTATCTCGTGGCCACGCATTATAATATTTTTATCAAATGTCACCAGAGGGGCTCCGTATTCACGTGGGTACTTGAATCAAGATTTTTATAGTGAAGGAGAAAGAAAGTTCTTGAATTTTTTAAACTTTTTTTCACAGAGGTAATGGAAACATGCGTTGTTTTTCTTCCATAGAACTACCCTTGAACCCAGTGGAAACGCACCTATTGACAACTGGCAGACATATTGTACCACCTAGTGGTGTGGAGCAGCAGTTCGTTGAGTCAGTGGATCCTACCAGGTCCGTTACCGTGACGAGGACGCCGTCGTGTCTTCAGTATTGGACCCCCCCTACCCCTTTAACCAACGGAAACCCACCTAAATTCGATCTCTAAAGTGTTTGGGGCTGTTTAGTGTTGATTCCTGAGCAGCAGTAAGGAACGTTCAATGGTTAAATCCGCATCAATGCTTCAAATGTGAACGCATCGATAAGGTCAGCCTGCCCTCCAGGGTGCAAGATTAGCCTGATTGATTTGTCTCTTTGAAGACTGTTTCTTATCTCTTTTTTTTTTTTTTTAAGGAAAAAAAAAAGGGTTGGAAACTGGAACAAACACAGAACAAACGCAGGCTTCTTGGATGCCCCCATAGAAGCTTTGCATCTAATTGAAGGAAGTATGGAGAATGAACACCGCTGACTATCGGAGTATCGACTGGAGATCATGTGACTTCTCCTCCCTGCAGGCTGAATGATTGTCTCCATCCACTCACATCAACCGGTTAAAGCAGGATGCCTCTTCCTGCCCGGCGGCGTGGTCGACCAGTCCTCTGCCGTCTCCCCACTTACCAGCCCCAGTGGATACGTCCTTATTGAATATACAGGCTGCAGTTTGTCAGAAGTTGTTTTGCAACTGTTATGTCCCTCACATCAGTCTGATACTTTAATCCAGCTCTAACACTGGCAGCTACGTGTATAACGGAATAACTTCGGTCCCAAACGCAGTAATTGATATTGGCTTTTTTAAAACTGAGTGATGTAAAGCTTCTGGGAGAATCGATGAGATATTGTTTCTAGATTTCATAAGTTTATCATGAAATCTAATGAACATTTTAGTTTGTTTTGCTTTTATTGATCCCGGAGCAATAAAGCCAAAAGATACTATTGATCACGAAGGCTCATGTGAATGTTTAGAGGCCCAGCTCGCTGCAGCCTTTCACTTTTATGAATGCTCCGTCAACAGTAGGGGTGAGTATTGGCAATGACCTCGCAATAAGATGTGTATCATGATACTTGGGTCACGGTGCGATATTATCATGATATCACGATATATTGCCATATTCTACCCAGTTAATATCAAAATTAAAAGTGGAGATGAAAAATCAAGTTGCTGTATATGTTCATCAGATGATATTGATCATTCAGAGGACAAAATGAGACAAAACTATTTGCTTCAAAACAATTATTTATTGTTTATTATTAGTATTTTTGCACATTTAAGTAACCATTACAACATACTGACAGCATTGTAAAAAAATCGATATTAGGAGCTGAAAAATTGATATTATATTGGGCGGCCGAAAATTGAAATATATTGCCAAATCAATTTTTTTACACACCTATTCAGGTGTCTGGTAAAGTTTATGGAGGTTAATGGATGAATGGACAGAGCTCTACTTCTACATGAAACCTTCATTTCATGTGTTAAAATATTAGGCTAACTAATAACTTTACCTCACTGTATATATTAAATTATCGAGCAATAACAGTGATTTCCTCTGAAATACACTTTATTGGTGTGTCAGATTGTTCAGAAGTCTGGTGATGATGATAAATAACCTTATTTCATTGCAGTATGTCAGTTTGTCACGATACGACATTATCGCGATATCGTGATATATTGCGATATTCTACCCAGTTAATATCAAAATTAAAAGTGGAGATGAAAAATCAAGTGGCTGTATATGTTCATCAGATGATATTGATCATTCAGAGGACAAATTGAGTCAAAACTATTTGCTTCAAAACAACCTATTTATTGTTTATTATTAGTGTTTTTGCACATTTGAGAATTTTCCTAAAAAATCGATAATTAGGAGCTGAAAAATCAACCTCTATCAGCTCAGAGGTGAGAGTTTTCTTCGCTGCGCTGCCTGTACGAGGTTGGTTCGTCAGTGTCGGCGCTACACGAGCTCGAGTTTACGGGTTGAGATGCTTTTTTGGCCGACTGGCAAGTCCCGCCCTCCCTTAGTGACTGTTGCTAACTGGGACCACTTTTAGTCGAGGAGCATTCGGATGGGACCGCCAGCGTTTTGGGATACATCCCTGATGCAACTGATACTCAACAGCCGTTGGCTCCTCTGCACTCGAGGGGCGGAGTCATGCTTTATTTTTATTTAACTGCTTATTAGAGAGGAGACGGTGTACATTAATCGACAATTTAAATGCATCCAAGTTAGCTGAAGGTCTTATTTTCATGGGTTGTCCTCTGGTTGTAGTTTAGGGTGTTTTAAAATAAATAAACGACCCGTAATAGAGTCCACTGATGCAGGATGCAACTAAGTAAATGTTCCTAATAACGGAGGAGTCAGCATTAATGTTAAGTTGTCAATAAGAACTTAAATACAGTGGTACCTCTACTTACGAAATTAATTGATTCTGGAAGTACTTTCGTAACCTGAAACTTTCGTAAGTAGAGGCGCGTTTTCCATGTAAATCCCCTAATCCGTTCCAAGCCCCCCAAAATTCAAACATAATTTTTTTTTTTATAAATTATAAATAATACATGAAATGACATGAAAACCTGTAAGAAATATGTGTTAGAACTAGAAAAGCACTCAGAGAGCGCAGACGTCCACCAAGTACAACAAAAAAAGTTTTTGTTTTGTTTTGTTTTTGTCCAAAAGTCACTATTTTTTTTAAGTTGTGATTTTTTTTAAATTATCAATTGATTTCAAAAAGTCATGATTTTACGAAAGTCAGTATTTTATGACAAAAAAGTTGCAAGAATGAGCAAAAAAGTTTTTATTACAAAAAGTGTTTTTTTTCTGACAAAAATTTTTTAACAAAAAAGAAAAAGTCATGATTTTACAACAAAAAGTCTGGATTGTTTTTTTTGTCCAAAAGTCACAATTCTGTAAAAAAAAAAAAAAAAAAAAAAAAAAAAAAATTGATGAAAAAATTGTTATATGATATTTAAAAGAGTCACGATTTTTTAAAATTTGAGATTTCAAATTTACTTCTTACAACAATTGTGTTTTTTTTGTGTCAAAATTGTGTCATAAATTTAGGTCAGAAAGTTGCAATTTTGCAAGGTCGAGTCGTGATTTTCTGACAAAAATTTTTTTACACATTGATTTTTTTGTCACAAAAGTTGAATTTTTTTCTATTTGTGATTTTTCACAACACAAAATTATGATTTTATGTCAAAAAGTCCAGATTTTGCTAAATTGATGCTTTTTACAAGAAAAAGCTGTGATGTTGTAAAATATGTAATTTTCAAACAAGAATTTATAATTTTCTAATAAAGTCATAATTTTATGTCAAAAAAGTCAGTGTTTTGCAACAAAATGCTGCAATGTTAAGTTAAAAAGTTGCAAATTCCATGTTTTTCTGTCAAAAATGTGTCATATTTATTTTATAATTGATGCCTAATTTCATCGAACATCATGATTTTACAACAAAAAGTGAGAGATTTTTGTCTAAAAGTTTTAAAGATGAGTGCAGGCTGCAGCGTAATGTCCAGAGAGGGTGATTGGCTGCAGCCTCCCCTGTCTATGGGACTCCTCCAGGACCCTGATTGGGACCCTGACGGGTCCTGGAGGAGCCACTGAGCCACTCCAGGACCACTGAGACCAGTGAGACAGCTGCTGACCCGGACCACCCTGGACATAAACCTGAAGCTGCTGTACATCGAGACCAAATCTTCCTGCCACAAAAGCAGTTTTTCCTCCCAACATGAACAAAGGTCCACCCTGAACCCCGACTCACTCTACTTAAATACACTTCTACTTAAATACATTATCCGCGTCATTACCGTTCTTCTAGCACATATTACTGACCCGGTCACTTTTACGCTGCTTATTATTGGTCACTTTATCAACAGCTTCTCTGCTTCACAGCCTCTATTTTAATCTTTACTTCCTGTCGTCTTGTTAATAAATGTAAATGAATAAAACTGCTGCCATCCAGATGTTTCTATGTGTTAATGCACCTCTGACCAAAGCAAGTTCGTTGTTACGTGAAGTTACTTGGCAGCAAACCGATTCTGGTTCTGACTCAAGCAAGAGAGGAAGCGCTACAATCACGGGTCATCACTGAAACCTTGAATGTCCCCCACAATGCCTTGTTCAAAGCCTGCAAAGGTTGCGTGGATTTTAATCAAACTGCTCTGAGACACATCTGTAGTATCGATAGAGAGAGGGAATCTTCTCCACCTAAAAGTCAGAGTGCAGCTTCTGGAGCTCTCTGAGTCAGAGCGGGAAACCAAGTTACTTGCTGCAGGATACCTTTTCATGCGTCATTATTTCCTCGGACCAGTGAAACTAGATGCGATCCTATTTTCTCCCAGATTGTAGAACCTCCTGGATGTTCCGGTTGGCGGGAACTGTCCACTTCATTTACTCCTTCCATTTGTTAGGGCTGTTATGAAAGTCACGCACCATCTGCGAGGTAAAAAACACCTCCGGAGACTCGCCTTTGGAGCGCGTTTGCTCCTGCGAAACATTCAGATCACATTTAGATCGCTGTTTTTACATCTTTCGGGTCACCTCTGTCGGGTTTTAACTTCGAGGGCAGAGTCGAGTCGAGTCTTTGCTCAGCGTAAAGTCCGTGCTGGAGGTATGAGGGTTGGTGGTTTGTCATGGCCTACAGGCGCTGGGTTTGGAGTCTGTCACACTTTATGGCTCAGCCGCCGGCGCTGGAGGCCTTCACCTGCTCCCACTGGACTCACGTTTGTTTTTAGACATGAGCTACCTGAAAGGACACATTAACATGTTTATTCAGCGTGCTGTCGCCTTCGCTGCCCGTGCTCGCTGTCAGGCCGCCCGAACCGCTGCGTAGCATCCCTCCTTCATCTGACTGAGGTCCGCTAAAGTCTGGAAGAAATGCGGTCCCATTGTTCTTCCCGATGGCATTGAAGCTGTTTAACAGTCTTTGAATCTCTTAATATGAATAAGGCTGAATATTGGCAAGGACCTCGCACACTGCAAAAAAAAGGTCTTCAAACAAGATAAAAACACTACAACTAAAGAAAAAGGTTCTCAAAACAAGTGAAAAACCAAGTTCACTCGGTAAGATTTCTTAAATTAAGATTGTAGGAACACTTGTTTCTAGATTTAAGAAAGGTATAGTTTGTTATTGAATCTTAAAACAAGATTTATTTTGATGAGGAGGAGGAAAAAACGTAATACATCTTATTTTAAGTGTTAATCGTCTCATTTTAAGATTCCCTGCCTGTTTGAGACAAAAAAAATGTTGTGAAAAAAGTTATACTGATAAATTGAAGACTTAAAATAAGAAAGTAATTATTAAAACAAGGAAAAATATCTAACGCTTCTAAATGTAAGTTTTTTTCTCGGTAAGAACCAAATAATTTGCAGTGCAATACGATATGCATCGTGATACTTGGGTGATGATACGATATTATCACGATATTGCGATATCACAATATATTGTGACCCAGTTAATATCAAAATTAAAAGTAGAGATGAAAAATCAAGTTGCTGTATATGATGATATTGATCATTCAGAGGACAAATTGAGTCAAAACTATTTGCTTCAAAACAACCTATTTATTGTTTATTATTAGTGTTTTTGAAAAAAATCAAAAAAATCGGTATTAGGAGCTGAAAAATCAATATTAATCGCGATATATCGCCAAATCGATTTTTTTCACACCCCTGTGGGCAGAACAAGGACCTCGGGTCACGATACGATATTATCGCAATATCATGATATATTGCGATATTCTACCCAGTCAATATCAAAATTAAAAGTAGAGATGAAAAATCGAGTTGCTGTATATGTTCATCAGATGATACTGATCATTCAGAGGACAAATTGAGTCAAAACTATTTGCTTCAAAACAACCTATTTATTGTTCATTATTAGTGTTTTTGCACATTTAAGTGAATGAATTATTTTTTCTAAAAAATTGATATTAGTTGAAAAATGGATATTATATCAGGCGGCCGAATATCGCGATATATTGCCAAGTCGATTTTTTTTCACACCCCTAGTCCTGAATGGTTTGTTGGGGCTCAGCCACTGATGCAGGTCTCCGTTATTAAAAGAGAGTTTTTGGGAACTCTCTATGGGACCCAAACAAGTCCCTGCCTTGGGTCAGGAACTCAGCGTGGTGCTGGAAAACCGCCCTGCAGGGTTTGACGTTGATGTTGACTCTGTGCCGAGTCGGTGTGCTGTCGACATCCTTCATCGCCACGGCCACCGTTGACACAGCAAACAAACGTCTCTCTCCTTTTTCTTTCTTTTGTTGGCGGTTGACAAACAGAGAAAGAGTGGTACGGGGGTGGTAGTTTGCTCAGTCAGTGGATCCTACCGGGTCCGTCACCGCAAATGGAGAAACAACGGTTTAAGAAGTGACCACGAATAAGGGTTGGAACATAGATGAACGTAGACGAGTCTCTCCCTTTGGTTCAGCTCTCTCTTCACCACGACAGACGACTGGTCCAGAGCGAGCTGAAGATCATGGCTGAAGACCGAGACAGTCCTGACACAGATGAGCTGGAGCCTCTCTGCTCGTAAAAGTTACGAACGACTTACATGGCAATTTGTTTGTCTAGAGACTGGACAGTCCATATTAGGAGTGCACGATAACTATCGGGCCGATAACAGGAAATTATGACGTCATTCCGTTAACTCCGATATCACGACGAATAGCCCCGATAACATTTATATTTCTGTCAACACAGCAGTGTCTCGCTCCCTCTGAGTCTTGAATGACCGGCAGTGAATGTTATGTTCAAGTGACGTCGGCATAATCAGAAAAATGATTCTCAATCAAGAATACCCCCTCATGCCAGAAAACAACTCGTTAACTCGGTCATAATTTTAGTAGTTGCTGACTTGAATCGATATTCGCAGTATTTCCCCACATGTTACACATAAAAGAAAAAAAAATAGATAGGCTGAAAGAACGACTAGCAAACGCGGGAACGTGGGAATTTACATTACACCTTGAATGCAGCCTGCAGCACAGCGTACTGATCACAACAAACATGGCGGCGTGGAACTTGGTTAAAGTTTCAGAAGAAGATAGTTTGGTGGTTATTTGTGACGAATCCTCCGAGTGAATTCTACGAGGAGGGAAGCACAAGCTTTAATACGTAAAACCTGATCAGCCACCTACAACATAACAATCACTTCCATGGAGTTTTGAAATCATTCGAAACGCGAGCTAATGCTAACATGCGCAAGGCAGCAGCAGTCTCCCCTCCCCTCTCTTCTCCCTCATCTCTCTCATCTAAAGCTTCCATGAGATTAAAAAAAAATATATATATATATATATATATATCACTAAACCTCATTGATGTGGTGGTTGGCTGGCAACATCTTGGAGGCAACCATGGCAGCTGCGTCAAGGAGTGATTAGACTCACCTGCCCCCACTCCACCAATCGAGATCTACTTGAAGCCTGCTGAAGCACTGCTCGACGCCAGAGTATACAGAGACCTACCGTGGTACCAGTTGGCTCCCAGTCACTCCTATGGTAACTTTATCTCAGACTCATCGAGATCTTCTTGTGATTAATCGTTTTTCCTCCTCTGTTTTATTCCAGTGCCTCCCATGACCCCACAGCCCAGCACTCTCTGGACATTTTGTGTTTTTCTGTTTTTTTTGTGGATCCCCTGCACCTCGTAGTGCCTCCCTCCCTCCCCTGTGGACTAATCCCTTTGCGTAAATAAATCCTTGATTTGAACCCCTGCCGTTTCCGCTCCTGGGTCTCCTCTCGCACAAGACACCACAATGTACTTTAATTAAAGGTATTAATTTAAATGTAACCACGAGTCAAAATCCTTTAAATGTTAATCTTTTTCAGTCAGTAATTCTGATGCATGTATTTCCATCAGTTCAAGGAGCCTTTATTTTTTATATCAGTCAGTAATGAACCTTATTTAAGTTAATGTGAGATATCAAATAGGTTTGTTTGATAGCTTTATGAAAATGTTTGAGAGGCTTGACAATAGTTTTATTTTGGAAAAAATAAATATCTGTTCATTTAAAGAGTCAAAACTATTTTCAGTTTTGTTCATAGTATTGATGTAATGATCTTAGGTATTTGTGTGTGTTATCGGTTATCGGTATCGGCCTTTAGGAGCTGAAAGGTATCGGTTTTAAAAAACAGTTATCGTGCATCCCTCGTCCATAGCGCTGGACTCAGTGCCCCACACAAGACACCCTGAAGGACATGATCAAATCCCTTCTCCAAGTCCACAAAAACACATGTGGACCAGATGGGCAAACTCCTACGCTCCCTCTAGGATCCTAGAAAAGGATATAGAGCTGGTCCAGTTTTCCCAAAACCAGGATGCATTGTTCCTCTTGGATCTGAGGGTCTCCAGCACCCCTACATGGACCATACCAGGGAAAATGAGGAGTGTGATAGCTGGAACACACCATCTAGTCCCTCTTCTTAAATAGAGCGACCACCACCACACCCATCTGCCATCAATCCAGATGTCCGTGCAATGTTGCAGAGGCTCGCCAAACTAAGACGACCAAATATATCCTAAACACACACATACTGTCAGTAAATCAGGGCTTGGACCCAAATCCAGGAGTCTGAGGAAGGAGTTTCAAACAAAGTACTTTATGATACCCAGGTGCAGATTCTACTGAAAAGGTAAAACGCAGGGAAGACACGACAGACCAACCAGGAGGAAGGGCAATATTGACCTTTTCGACTTAAAAATTGTGGACATGCGCCCCCTAGTGGCCCCGCCATAACTGGAGTGTGCGGTGCTCCACCAACTAACCCAAACACAGCAGCGTGGAGCATCTGTTACTGATAACGCAGACATGTCTTGGATTGATGATGTTAGGCAGTGGCCTCCAGTTACAGATGAAGGTAGTTTATCGCTGTTTTTAATGATTGGTTATGGAAATATCATGATCTATTCCCATAACCAAACACTAAAAACTGTGGGAATACGTGAAAAATGCAACGCTGGCTATAACTAACGTCAACAAGCCATAAAGATTATGCTACTGTAACGTTAACGCTAGCGGTAAATTAGGCTATGTGTTAATGTTATATTTAATTAATTTTATCATTCTCCTAATTCATTCATTCATTCATTGTTTTATAGGCTTGTGCTAGTGCCGAGGGCTACAGTAGCCTCATACTGCTGTTCTTTCGGCCAGAATCGTCCGGGACTCTCAGTGAGACTATGAGTAGTACGAGATTAAATGTTAACGAAAACTCACCCGGCTGTATTCATTTGGAACAAAGTCCTTTCTGTTGATATTTTTCACCCACGTCTTCCTAACTTCTTGTTCTGCAAACAAGGCAGTCTTCGTGCAGTAAAGGCTTGTGTATTTCACATACTTTCTTCTTCCATTGTTGAATTTTCACGCCATTGTTGGCACAGTTTATGACGGAACATGTATTCCCACTCGACCGACTCGACATTATAAAAATATATATTTGTAGAAAGAGAAAAACACTGGTTAATCTGCGAGCCGGTGAAAGTGTCGCTCTGTAGCACAACCCAGCAATGGTGGACGGGGTACTTCCGGGGGGCCGGCCCGAAAAGGTCAATACAGACACAGGGGTTGAGCGACAGACTTTCAAAATAAAGCAGGAAGCAGCAAAACAGGTGACAAGAGATGCAAGAAAACCCCCCAAACACAAAAAAAAAAAAAAAACAAACCCAAAACCCACCATGAAGTGTTGCGGCTGGTTCGACCGGGTCATTGAAACCGGCTAATGGGACGAATGATTGCACGTGATGCCTGGAGCCTTACTGGGTGGTCGTTCAGCTGCGTCTGCGCTAATTACGCATTAATTACCCACTGTGACGGGAGGCTTCTAGGTTAATGAGATGCGCCGGTCTGTTTTTGCAATTAATCATTTGATAGTTTGGGGAGTGTGTTGTCATGTGACGCTGTCAGGTCGTCGTCCTGCAACGTGCAGCGAGTCTCTGCAAATCAGAGCTTCCGCTGACCAATAATTCTCTAAAAACGAGGCAAAGAAATGGAGGAGGATAATTATTTGTTGAAATAAGTGAAACATTTGAAATGCTGATGCAGACGCTCTGCCGCCTGGAGGACCCTAAGGAGTCTCCCCAGGTGTCGGCGTTTCCTCCCACCTAACCTGCAGCGCTGCAGTGAAGTGTCCACACCGATGCAGAGCGAGAAAAAGTCTGAGCGAGAGGTGACTGGCCTCGAGTCAGGGATCTTATAGCTGTCCCCCCGTCGTGCTTGAGCGTAAAAAAGAAAAAAAAAAAAAAATAGGGAGGGTGTATGTGAGAAACGGCAGCAAGAGACATGAGTAAGGTTGACATCCCCGGAGGCAGGCGGAGGCTCTGTCAGAGGTCTGCCGTTAAGTCGGGCCGCGAGCGTGCCGCAGTATTACCTTTAGAGATAAAAGAATAATTGGATCTTCCCAGTTTCAGAGAAATGTCAGGAAGGGAAAATCTGCATTAAAAACAGACCTGAAAAGCTCCACGACTGGCCTCTTCCTGAGCCGCCAGCCTCACGGGCAGCGGGCCGGACCAGCACACGGGTTTTCTGCTGTGGTCTGTGGTTCATCAACGTCCACTTACATGGTGTTTTTCTCTTTCTCACTCCTCCAGCTTTATCAGTCAAGATCGATCAGATAGAACCCCGACAGAAACCTCAGGTTGCCAGGAGTTGGCGATGGGATCACCGGACTCCACGGTTGCGAGGTCTGAGGTGCCGTCGTACCCTCCGACAGCGTAGAGTCCGTTCCCGCTAGCAGCCACAGCCCGCGTGAGCTTGTCTGAAGTTACACTGATCCCTCGCCAATTCGCACTTTAAGTTCTGCAGTTTTAGTTATTCGCAGATTTTTTTTTTCAGAAATACAGTCATGGAAAAAATGATTAGACCACCATTTTTTCTTCCCTTTCTTGTTCATTTTAATACCTGGTACCACTAAACGTCATCATGTGACTAAAACAGACAGAAAAGAAAACACTGAATGCATAAAAGCAGTGTTTTTGGCAGTACAACACCATAGCTATTGATGTAAAAACTTAAGTGATTTAGGTTATAATCAAGAAAACCATGGAAAATGGTAAGATATCAGCTCTTAAATAAAACTCTTATGAGCAATCTTTGTGGTTATCGTTATGTTTGTCCAAACAAATGTACCTTTAGTTGTACCAGGCATTAAAATGAACAAGAAACTGAAGAAAACAAGGGTGGTCTATGCAGGGTTATTGCCTACCACTAGGTGGGGATGTTAGGCGAGGGAGACAGAAAAAGGGAGTGTGAAGAATAAGCCCGGGTGTTTCTTGGTTCCCTGTATGAAAGGCAGCTGAAGTAATGGTTGAACATGCTACCTGTAAGTCTCACCATGTGTTATTGGTATTTATGTTACGTTCAGTCATTAAATGTTCCTCAGCTTATTATGTGTTCTGATAACAATGCTGTGTACCGTAACTTACATTGGTGTTGTGTTATTGTAGGGCTTCTTCATCGTTGTCATTAAAGCATAAAACTTGACTTCGAGGAGTGTATTTCTTCAGTCTAATAATTTTTTCCATGACTGTATATATATATATTTTTTTTAAATCAAAATCAAAAATCAAAATTTTTTTTAAAAACATCACAGGATGTTGTGCACGTTCTCTCGCAGCAAAGAAATGTTGCGAGCCAGCCTGGTCCCTTTACGAAGGTGGCCTTATGGGTAATGGTGTGGCCTTATGGGTAATGTAGTGTGTGTCGTGGGACAGCAGAATGAAAACGTGGTTAGATGAAAGAGCGGTTTGTTTACTACGGTTCAGAGACCAGAGGCTGTGAAGGTAACAGAAAGATCACAGTTGAGCCTTTGTCTTGTTTCACTACTTTTTTGGGTTTTTAAACATATTTTAAACACATTATTTAGGCTTGGGGGGCTCCGGCTCCAGTTCACGGGTTTTGATTCTCGCGGGGGGGGGGCACCAGTCCCCATTAACCATGAAAAATAAGGGATCGCTGTATATACGTTAGTCAACTCTGGGGCTACGTCTGGACATGTATCAGACATATATCGGACATATATCGGACATGGGTAAAGTCAGAGAAAAGAACTCTCTCTTATTGTAGTCGCCGTTTGCGGCGCTGTTTTTGTTTTCTCCAACTCTGGAGCAATGCAGATGTTCCAACTAGAGATGTTCCTGGTGACTAATTTCCCTGTCGACTAAACGAAAATTTTAATTAAGACTAGTCGACTAGTCTAAAAAAAAGATGCGCTCCAGCCTGGAAGTTATCTATTGCGTCCCGGTACGGTGTATTCGGGCTCAACATATTCCATTAGCTTCCTGAAGCCTTTAGCTTCCACAAAGTTAAGTAGAAGCATATCTTGCGAAGTCATTATGGTGATGAGCTGCGTTATCCTCTCAGACCGGACGGGAGAACACGTCTCCGGGTAAACAATGTCAAATCGGCCTGAGTGTGGCTAGCACCGCTAGCATCAGCACCGCTAGCATCAGCACCGCTAGCATCAGCAGCCGTTGTCTCGTGCAGATTAACATCCAAATGCTTGAGTTGAATGTGGTTGCTCATTGCTCCAGTCGAGTGATTGTATGCTAGTTGTTTCTGACACAGTCTACATACTACCTTGTTTTCATTTTCTAGATTAAAGTACCGCCAAACCGCGCTGGTTTTGTGAGACTATCTTCCCACCGTGCCGTTGTCTACTCCAGCATTGCCGCGGAGAGGGGGACTGCTGTCTGACGGCTCTGTAGCCCCGACTAGTGGCGGGCGGCTGTATGACAGTTAAGCGGCCTTGTACATGAATAAATCACAAATTGGTTTAAACGACTAATATTTCTGGTGCCGACTAGTAAGTGAGCGGACGGTTAATCGGTTAGACGACTAATCGCGTGCATCCCTAGTTCCAACCTCCTCAACACCCGCCCTGTTTGTTCACGTCAGTAACTTTACTCGTCACTGCCCCCAAGTGGATGCGTTGCGACACGGCCACAGAAACGTGAAATGACACACAGAGGGGGCGTGGAGCAGCAACGGAAACGACGTTGGGAACGGACGGATTTGCCCGAGTACAAAAGTGGAGCATAAATGGGCCTTGATGCCGGAAAAGGTGTGAAACGTTGGCTCCAAAATCTTAAAGTGAATTCTGAAATTACTTTCTAAGCCACATGTGTCAAACTCAAGGCCCGCGGGCCACATCCGGCCCGCCGTGTATTCATATCCGGCCCGCGAGATCATTTTACATTATCGTTATTAAAGGCCCGTTGATATTGTTAGGTCAGAATTTTCTTAACTTTTTAGGTCCAGAATCAGTGCAGCTAGAGGGTCTCATTTGTGCACAAATACACATTAGTTACAAATTGGAAATAGAACTGTTATCAATAGTATTATTAATATTCTAGTATTGGACACATAAATGATATTACCCCTTGGTTTATATCATATTGTTTTATTGTTGCTCATTGCTTTTATTATACTGCTTTGTTTAATGAACCATATGTCCACATCACAGTGTCCTAGATCATTCTTAGCGTGTGAATTGTCTTCACTTTATATCAGAAATGTAGCTAACTAGCCTAGCTGTAGCCGGTTAGAAACACGTGTTAGGAAACAAAGACCTGGCCAGGTAAACAGAATGGCATTGTGGGATTGGTAATCATCATTCCTTTTGAGGAAACGCCTGCAGTGGATTGGACAAGAGGACCGGACCGGCCAATGGGAGAGCCAAGTCTAAACCTTGGCTCCTCCCCATCTAGTGACACACATTTCTGTATAAATTGTTGTTGTATTGGTTAATTCGTCCTTCTTCTGCTAGAGACTGCCTTTGCAAAGGAGCCGTGATCACGTTATTGCAATTAAACATCTGTGTTGTACTTGTACTGCCGACCGAGACTCTCCTTTCCAGCAAAGAACACGCAGTTAGAACCTTTTCAAAAAAGATCCTTACAATATGAACCGCTGATTAAAACAATACTGCACAGAACTACAGATCCCAAAATGCAACGGTTCGGTGGCCTTGCTGCACACTTCCCGCGTCAATCAAGTCTAGTTTCAAGCTTCATCCGTGGAGTGGACTCCAATTAGTGCGTAACAGAAGAATCGATGCACGGGACAACGAGTGGAAAAGACATTTTTGAAAACGTATGTAAAAGTGTAACAGACATGAAACTGTCCTGGGACAAACTTATTGGACTGACAACAGATGGAGCAGTAAATAAAGGGAACTAGTGGGAAGGATGCAAGTGAAGATGCAGGAGAAAAGGAATTTTAATGTTATTTTAATGTTAAGTTGCTCACATGGCGAGGCTAGCCCTTTTTTAGGGGTGCTTTAGCAGCACCCCTAAAAACCTGCAGTAAGAAATATTGTTATTCTAAAATTTTTGTTTGCATTTGACAGGCTTAGATAATGTCCAAAACTCAATCCATAGTTTGTGGTTTAAGTTTATATTTTGAGAATGCAAATGAAAACGACCCCGCCTAATGGTATCGTCCTCTTCTCACTAACGTTACTTCTCCTCTTCGTTGACCGTTTACCAGTTAGCGCGTTAGCTCAGTTAGCATTTCAAATTTCATTGAAATTTTCAAAGTTTTGCATGTTTTCCAGTCAGTTTTTTTTCCCAAAATATTATGCTCTTCTCTCATAAATGTCATAATGGTTATCCAAAATTATTTTTCAATAAACGTTTTTTGGTTTTGTGTGAAAAAAGGTGGGGTTGTGGGTTGTGGTGGGGCTCACTGGGGGCTCAGCACCCCTAAAAGCTTTGACCCTAGGATCGCCCCTGGCTGCTCATATTTCTAACTTGTATCATTTAACAAGATATTTTTATGGAGAGCATAAATTATTTATTTAAATAAATTATTTTATTTATTTAGGATTTATTACAGAATAATATTTCTGTCTGTTTTTATTCATATTTATGTTCCAAAAACATTTCGTTTTAGCGTGTTCAATAAATGTTTTTTATCCTGTTCGGCACCGCGACCTGAAGCCTGTTTTGAATTTTGGCCCCCGGTGCAACTGAGTTCGACCCCCCCCCCCCCCCCCCCCCCCAGATCTAAGCAGTCAGGGTCACGTGACATCACAGGCCCAGATCAGATCAGAGGAGACTCATCCAGCCTTCTCATCTTCACCTGCAGCCAGTTTAACGCCAGGCAGCACCTGCTGCACCTCTGAAGCAGGTGGGCAGCACAAAGCCGGAAGACCGACATCAAAAGACCCGCACCGCTTTGACGGGCGGCTGAACGCCGAGGACCCGCCTGAAGCTCTGTGGTCACGTGACGACGTGTGATTTCTCCCCGATCTCGAGTGCGAATTACTGCGAAGCTGCTCTGAGACACGAAGGTCAAGAAGAATTTACACCTTCGTGTGCCCGACCGCTCGCACATGAAACGTCACATGAAGGTCAAAATAACACACATAAACTTTTCAGGCTCCTTTGACCTTGAAACTCACTTGATATTTACGTCTCTGGAAGACAGCAGCACAAAGAGCAAATGTAGGAGTCGCTCATTTCATCACGAGACGCTCAAGACGGACTAGTTACAAAAGATTAGATATTTTTTCGGCACATCAGCTAAGAAACAGGGTTTTTTTTTTTGCGTACCTTAGCTCCCTGCAGCTGATTTAGAAAATTGTGGTTAATAATGACGAAACTACAACTGTGCAAAGTTTACTTCTGCAGCACCAAAAAAATAACAAGCCCTCTGTGGCCTCGCTGGTGATGATCTACAGTTTCCACACTTCGTTCCTCACGATCCCTCTGGAATCCATTATGTCGGCTCTCATTGTTCTGCCGGGTTTCTAGGTACAGAATCTAAAGGCTTCCCGCTCAGGCAGACAACAGAGACGCAGGAAGCGTTATTCATTTGTTATTCTGTCAGCAGGTGACGAGTCTGACAGCTGTGCCTCAGAAAAACAGGATTTTATTGACAGAGCGTGGAAGCTGGGAAAGCTGTACCTGCAGAAAGCCGATGAGAGCCAATCAAAAACCGCTACGGTTAGCAGCTTTTACAAAAGAAATGACTGCTAACTTTAGGTTTTGTAGTTCTGGTTGCAATAACAAAGAAACATAGGGATGTCACCTAAAAAAAAACGTGTTTTCTGGAATATAAGTCGGAGTATTAGTCGTATCTGTCAAAAAATAAGGAATGGAGAATAAAGAAATATATATACAAGTCTCATTGGTCAATAAGAGCAGGTCATAATTGGACTCATTCCTTCATCTGTGGACTCGTTCTTCTGTCTGTGGACTCGTTCCTCCGTCTGTGGACTCGTTCCTCCAGCTGTGGACTCGTTCCTCCATCTGTGGACTCGTTCCTCCTGTGGACCAGTTCCTCCGTCTGTGGACTCGTTCCTCCATCTGTGGACTTATTGATCTGTGGACTCGTTCCTCCATCTGTGGACTCGTTCCTCCGTCTGTGGACTTATTGATCTGTGGACTAGTTCCTCCGTCTGTGGACTCGTTCCTCCGTCTGCAGACTCGTTCCTCCGTCTGCGGACTCGTTCCTCCATCTGTGGACTCGTTCCTCCATCTGTGGACCAGTTCCTCCGTCTGTGGACTCGTTCCTCCATCTGTGGACTTATTGATCTGTGGACTCGTTCCTCCATCTGTGGACTCGTTCCTCCGTCTGTGGACTCGTTCTTCCTCCGTCTGTGGACTCGTTCTTCCTCGTTTGGACTCGTTCTTCCTCCGTCTGTGGACCCGTTCCTCCGTCTGTGGACTCGTTCCACCGTCTGTGGACTCGTTCCTCCATCTGTGGACTCGTTCCTCCGTCTGTGGACTCGTTCCTCCATCTGTGGACTCGTTCCTCCTCCATCTGTGGACTCGTTCCTCCATCTGTGGACTCGTTCCTCCGTCTGTGGACTCGTTCTTCCTCCGTCTGTGGACTCGTTCTTCCTCCGTCTGTGGACTCGTTCTTCCTCCGTCTGTGGACCCGTTCCTCCGTCTGTGGACTCGTTCCACCGTCTGTGGACTCGTTCCTCCATCTGTGGACTCGTTCCTCCGTCTGTGGACTCGTTCTTCCTCCGTCTGTGGACTCGTTCCTCCATCTGTGGACCCGTTCCTCCGTCTGTGGACTCGTTCCACCGTCTGTGGACTCGTTCCTCCGTCTGTGGACTCGTTCCTCCATCTGTGGACTCGTTCCTTCAGCTGTGGACACGTTCCTCCGTCTGTGGACTCGTTCCTCCGTCTGAGGACTCGTTCCTCCGCCTGTGGTCTCGTTCCTCCGTCTGTGGACTCGTTCCTCCATCTGTGGACTCGTTCCTCCGTCTGTGGACTCGTTCCTCCAGACTTATTAATCTGTGGACTCGTTCCTCCATCTGTGGACTCGTTCCTCCATCTGAGGACTCGTTCCTCCATCTGTGGACTCGTTCCTCCATCTGAGGACTCGTTCCTCCATCTGTGGACTCGTTCCTCCGTCTGTGGACTCGTTCCTCCGTCTGTGGACTCGTCCCTCCGTCTGTGGACTCGTTCCTCCGTCTGTGGACTCGTTCCTCCGTCTGTGGACTCGTTCCTCCGTCTGTGGACTCGTTCCTCCATCTGTGGACCTGTTCCACCATCTGTGGACCAGTTCCTCCGTCTGTGGACTCGTTCCTCCGTCTGCAGACTCGTTCCTCCATCTGGACTCGTTCCTCCATCTGTGGACTCGTTCCTCCATCTGGACTCGTCCTCCATCTGTGGACTCGTTTCCTCCGTCTGTGGACTCGTTCCTCCATCTGTGGACTCGTTCCTCCGTCTGTGGACTCGTTCCTCCATCTGTGGACTCGTTCCTCCGTCTGTGGACTCGTTCCTCCGTCTGTGGACTCGTTCCTCCATCTGTGGACTCGTTCCTCCATCTGTGGACTCGTTCCTCCATCTGTGGACTCGTTCCTCCGTCTGTGGACTCGTTCCTCCATCTGTGGACTCGTTCCTCCGTCTGTGGACTCGTTCCTCCAGCTGTGGACTCGTTCCTCCAGACTTATTGATCTGTGGACTCGTTCCTCCATCTGTGGACTCGTTCCTCCATCTGTGGACTCGTTCCTCCATCTGTGGACTTGTTCCTCCGTCTGTGGACTCGTTCCTCCGTCTGTGGACTCGTTCCTCCGTCTGTGGACTCGCTCCTCCGTCTGAGGACTCGTTCCTCCGTCTGTGGACTCGTTCCTCCGTCTGTGGACTCGTTCCTCCTCTGTGGTTCCTCCATCTGTGGACTCGTTCCTCCATCTGTGGACTCGTTCCTCCCGTCTGTGGACTCGTTCCTCCATCTGTGGACTCGCTCCTCCGTCTGAGGACTCGTTCCTCCGTCTGTGGACTCGTTCCTCCATCTGTGGACTCGTTCCTCCATCTGTGGACACCCTGTTGCACAGTTGTATTTGGAGACAGGGTGCGCGTCAGAGTGTATCGCGTCAGAGTGTAGCGCATCAGAGTGTAGCGCAACGTACGACCAGGAGGGGTCGCTGTTATGGCGTCAGTACGATATAAGTAACGCATCAGTTCGATGCAGAAGCATAAATCAGCCGTAAACGTGAACCGCGACCTTTGAACCAGTTCTGGTTTCATTCCCTCCAATCAAAAAGCTGCTTATCAGACATCAGCTCAAAAAAAGCTAATAAACTTATCGTAACCAAAATCATACGACAAAGAGTCCCCGGAGTGAACTGTAGCCACTGAACCAGCTAATCTTCCCTCCGCTCGCACCTTTTGTACGCCCAATGGAGATGTTTAATTTCCCCTGTTGTTGCGGGAGATTAATTGGGCTCTGGTCTCATCTTATTTGAATGAAAGCGTATCTTCCACAACGCCACAGCGGTGGCCTTGTGTTTGAGCGGGGAGCCGGCTGCTGTGTGACAACGTGGGCGTGCTGACTGCTGGAACAGAACAACGCTCCTCGGATAAACAAACGAGGCAACAAACTGAACAGAAAAGCAATGAATAAAGAAGAGGAGGGCCCGTTTGTTTAGACGGCGGGATAATCTGAGCGTCTGGTTCTGGGAGATACGTGCTGATCCAGGAGACTAACGCATTTGTTTGTGCTGCTTCCTCATTTGCATGGCGAGATGTTTGCTCTCCCCCCAGAAGAACATCCGAGGACATCATTAATCGGTGAAACGCGTGGTCATAAATTAAACAGCACCGATCCTCGTCGCCGCGGTTTGTATACTTTTTGAGAGGTTTCTCGTCGCGGTCTCGCGTCCTAATTACGCCCACGCGGGCGCGTCGCTCCCCGCCACGACTCGAGACGGAAGAAGAGACGCAAGAGATGCTCGATTTGCAGTACCCATGTAGCCGAGGAGCAAAAAAATAAAAAAATAAAATCCACTAAACAACTTTCAATTCAGTTCAATTCAATTTGTATAGCATCTGTTACAATGTTGATTGTCTCTAGGCGCTTTACAGAGACCCAGATCATGACTCCCGAGCAAATATCATTAACTAAAAGTAGGGGTGCATGATAACTATCGGGCCGATAACAGGAAATTATGACATCATCCCGATAAGTCCGATATCACGACGAATAGCCCCGATAACATTTATATTTCTGTCAACACAGCAGTGTCTCGCTCCCTCTGAGCCTTGAATGACCGGCAGTGAATGTTATGTTCAAGTGACGTCGGCATAATCAGAAAAACGATTTCTCAATAAGGAAAATCAAGAATATCCCCTCATGCCAGAAAACAACTTAAGTCGGTCATAATTTTAGTAGTTGCTGACTTGAATTGATATTCGTAGTATTTCCCCTCATGTTACACGTAAAAAAGAAAAACAAATAGAAAAGGCTGAAAGAACGACTAGCAAATGAGAGAGCGTCGGAATTTACGTTACACCTTGAATGCAGCATGCATTGTGCTGATCACAACAAACATGGCGGCGTGGAACTTCGTTAAAGTTTCAGAAGAAGATAGTTTGGTGGTTATTTGTGACGAATCCTCCGAGTGAATTCTACGAGGAGGGAAGCACAAGCTTTAATACGTAAAACCTGATCAGACACCTACAACATAACAATCGCTTCCATGGAGTTTTGAAATCGAGCTAACGTGAGCTAATGCTAACGTGCGCAAGCCAGCAGCAGTCGCCCCTCTCCTCTCTCTCATCTCTCTCATCTAAAGCTTCCATGAGATAAAAAAAAACTAAAAAAAATCACTGAACCTCATTTACTTAAATTAAAGGTATTAATTTAAATGGAACCGCCTTTATTTTTTTATATCAGTCAGTAATGAACCTTATTTAAGTTAATGTGAAATATCAAATAGGTTTGTTTGATAGCTTTACGAAAATGTTTGAGAGGCTTGATGATAGTTTTTGAATGGAAAAAATAAATATCTGTTCATTTAAAGAGTCAAAACTATTTTTGGTTTTGGTCATAGTATTAATATAATGATCTTAGGTATATGTGTGTGTTATCGGTTATCAGTATCAGTTTTAAAAAACAGTTATCGTGCATCCCTAACTAGAAATATAATATTAAATCAAAGATGGAGGACAGAAAGAGGAGGGCACATAAATGACTATATAAACAGATGCAGGCAGCAGCATTGAGGTGAGATGGTTAGAGGACTAGATCACCGGTCACCACGGCAACTCCAGCTGATAAACTGAAACCTGAAAACCCGTCCCGGTTTATCCTCTGCTATCGTTTAAGAAATCCAGAAGAACGCTTCACTGTTGGAGACCATCATGGACTGACTCCGTCCTCTGTTGAAGCTTCCTGTTTCCTGCCGTAAACATGTGAGGGGATCTTCATCTAGTTCACGACAGATGACAAATGCAGCGCGCTTACGCCGACGACATGCTAACTATTATAATTTCTCACGTCTTTAATCAACACACCCATTAAACGTTCAGTGTACTGGGGGGGAAAGAATTAAGTGAACCCACAGGCTAATTACCTCAATAAAAGCTAATTGGAGTCAGTAGTTTGCACCCTGGAGTCCAGTAAATGAAATAAGTTTGGATATAATAGCATGAGCAGAAGTGTTACAGAGGTATCAGGTAAAAAAAAAAGGGCAAGAACATCTGGTTGACATGGGGGAAAGTCACATGACGAGGTCTCTAACGGAGAGTTTGGATCGTTGCAGCGTCGTTGGGTGGCGTGAAAGATTTCAGGAAACCCAAAACTGTTTCCTCCAGTCGGCTGATCCAGCCTGAGATGAAGAAACAAGAATCACGGAGACCAGCGTCGCTGCAGATACCTTCCCAAGAATCGACGTCTTGACGCATGAAAGAACTTACCGACTGTGTGAGAGTCCATATATATTTATGCGGACCACAGTTAGACGAACTGTAAGTGGAGACAGTTTTGGACTGTGCACTGTAAGACTGATTTAAATTCACAGTGAAATATGAACAGTAAATTACTGTATCGCTGTCATACAGTATTATACTGTATACTGCAATGCAATCTGGGAGAAAAAAATATGATTACAGCAAATTACACCAGTATAAAAGAATGCTATTTTTTTTTTTTTTTTTTTTACAAGATTATACTATAAACAGCTAAGCATCATGGGAAGGTGAAACATGCGGGTATTAAAATTTAAAAAAAATAACCGACATAGCTAGGACACTTTACAAGCCGATAAAAGTTGTTTTTTTGCAGCTTGCATTTTACTTTTTGCTGATTTCAACTTTGGTGCAAGTCTGCCAGCTAGTCTGTCACCATGAAGGCAACAGTCCAGCGTTGCCAGGTGTACGATAATTATCGTATTTGTGCGATAATTTGGTCCTCTATATGATCAATAATACAAAAAAAGGCCAAATGTACGATAATTTGACCATTTCAAATTATTGCCTGCCGCAACCGTCCGCTGGAGAGTTTTTTTGTGAACCCTGAAGACATTTGTTCGGATGTAACATGTTTCCAGCCAGTCGAGCTTTGCTGAGCGTGAGATACGAGTGTTTGTCTCAGAACAACGAGGATGATAGGCTGAAAGGTCAGCTTCACCCGCCCACGAGACGCTCACAGTCAGGACCAGATCAGGAAGTCAAGCGAGTCAGATTTAGGGCCAATTCCAATTCCTCCCTTAACCCTCAATCTCAACCTTCGCCCTCAACCCCCAGTCTTTGGACCTCAATCTTGGTCCCCCAAAGTAAGTGTCAGGTCTATCTCGTGACTTAGAAATGGGACACCCCTTGAGTGCAGTTACGTCTTCAGACTGTGGGGGGCGGCCTTACGCCAAAGCTACGTCCAGTCAGTCAAGAAAATGACAACGACGAAGAAGAAAGAGAAGAAGACGTAGAAGAATAAGATAATATAAATATATATAACGAAGGCAGTAAGATGGTTTTGTAACATTTATATCTTTATTAACTACAAAAATATGTACATTTGTAGCTCACTTTTTTTCAGCGCCATCCTTTTCGAAGACGTCTTGGCAAAAATACGCAATGCCGTCTGGGTAGCCCTTACTTCCAAGGGTGGTGCCGGAGAATCTCAATATTGAGGGGGATACAGCCCTCAAACTCGTCCTTCAACTTGACTTTCTAAGAATCGAGACAGCACTAGCACTTAGCGGGAGCGCGCATTTTTGAGATTGAGGGTTGAAATTGAGGGTTAAGGGAGGAATTGGAATTCACCCAAAAACAGAGTTTAACCAGAAGAGAAAAAAAAAATTAGTCTTCAAAATCGCCTCCAGGCCTCATAATTTGGCTCATTAGTTCCGGCCTCTTATTTGTTTTTGGGGGACACATTAGTCTGACGCAACTGTAAATTGGGGCTGATGTGGTGTTGTTAACTCATTCCGTACTGACGCTACAAAGCAGTGCCGCGGGAAGTAGGGGTGCTGGTGGGGCTGCAGCACCTTTAAAAAATATATATAAAAAAAAACAAACAAACAAAAAAAACCATTGAAAAGAAGGGAGAAAAAATGTGGTAGAAAAAAAATTAAAATGTTTAAAATATACTCTAAATTCTAGTGGTCTGGTTTAATGTTTATTACAGTATTATTCAGTGGCGGGTCGTACGGGTCGCACGGGTCGTACCAGTGCGGGTTTAACAAGTTTTTACAAGCCACCAATAAAAAAAAACCACAATATAACAAGAAGAGGGCGCTGCCTAATTTAGAGATTACCCATCACCGTATTACTTTCATAAGTTTTTATTCTCTTGAGGGCAGAGGATGTCTGGTCAGCAGTTATGGTAGATCTGGGAATAGTCACAGCCACGGTTGGATGGGGAATTTATTTCTGATATGTCTGAAACTGCTGGTCGAGGAGGGACAGGAACATTAATTGTTCCTGATCTTTAGATCGGTTCCTTATCTGGCAGATCAGGTTTTCCAGAACACTGTTGTGGAGTTTCTTGAACTGTGCGCTGGCCCTCTCCATGCACTCGGAGCACCTGAGATGCGCAATATCAGGTGCAATCTCTGTGCAATAGTGTCAAAAAAACTCCTTCACCCCTGACAGACATCCAATGATTCGTTCTGCAGTATTTTAAAAACATCAGCTGCGCCGCGTTACTGACATCCGTCGTCTCGTCTACCGCAACAAATGGTGTTATATACTTTATAGTTACTACGGCACACACACACCCTTTAAACATATATATATATATATATATATACATATATATATATGAACGCACAGCTGTCTCAGACTCCCAGCACCCTCTGCTGAGAACATGTTCCCGCGGCTATGCTACGAAGCTGTGAGTGCCTGTGGGACGCTATTTATCACTAGAGTGATTATATTTGACTATAGCGCACCATTGGGCTTGTTACTTTCTCAGCCTTTTGTCACGGATATCCGGAGCTGTCCGACATCCTCTACGGGGCAAGATAACATTAATTCACTTTTTTTTTTTTTTTTCCTGATTTAGGTAGAGTTTGAGGATTTCTCCAGCTGAATTTTCTGCCTTTTGAAACAGTTTTAGAACAAAGCAGAGTTTTGTTTTTGCTAGCTAGCTAAAATTAGAACATGTCAGCAATTTGTCTCACTCAGCAGATCATGTTGGTGTCCCCCTGCAGCGTAGGCCTATAGCAGCATAACTATGACGAAGCTGTGATTAAGACGAGCTACTCTAGTCTGAGCTACTACAACTATGGCTATAACTATTAGCCCCTACACACTATAGTTTAGACTAACTGTAGCTATAACTATTAGCATCTACACACTATAGTTTAGACTAACTGTAGCTATAACTATTAGCCCCTACACACTATAGATTAGACTAACTGTAGCTATAACTATTAGCCCCTACACACTATAGTTTAGACTAACTGTAGCTATAACTATTAGCCCCTACACACTATAGTTTAGACTAACTGTAGCTATAACTATTAGCCCCTACACACTATAGTTTAGACTAACTGTAACTATAACTATTAGCCCCTACACACTATAGTTTAGACTAACTGTAGCTATAACTATTAGCTCCTACACACTATAGTTTAGACTAACTGTAGCTATAACTATTAGCCCCTACACACTATAGTTTAGACTAACTGTAGCTATAACTATTAGCTCCTACACACTATAGTTTAGACTAACTGTAGCTATAACTATTAGCTCCTACACACTATAGTTTAGACTAACTGTAGCTATAACTATTAGCCCCTACACACTATAGTTTTAGACTACTGTAGCTATAACTATTAGCCCCTACACACTATAGATTAGACTAACTGTACTATACTATAGCCCCTACACACTATAGTTTAGACTAACTGTAGCTATAACTATTAGCCCCTACACACTATAGTTTAGACTAACTGTAGCTATAACTATTAGCCCCTACACACTATAGTTTAGACTAACTGTAACTATAACTATTAGCCCCTACACACTATAGTTTAGACTAACTGTAACTATAACTATTAGCCCCTACACACTATAGTTTAGACCAGAGCATGTGAGCGGAGTGGAGCGGCGATAATTTCTGCTCCTCGCTCACAAAGGTTGTCACCGCTCCGATCTTCCCTCAAAGTCGGAAAATCGCCGCTCCACCCATAACCGCTCAGCGCTCCAGTAACACTGCACCCCGCTCCGCTCCGCTCCGCGCTCCGCTCCAAAAATGTTTGCATGCATATAAAATGTACATGTTTACCTGAAGCCTAAGGCCGGGCATACACTGTGCGATATTTTAAATCGTTTGATTCAGCCCTATCTCAAACTGCACGACTAGATCGCTGAGTTCAGAAGTTCGCAGCCCACGAGTAATGCTCTCACACTGTACGGCCCGATGCTCTGATGCGACTTGACTGCTTACACTATACGTTCATAACGCACCTAAGGGTGCGTTCGAAATGAGCCAGGCCTGCACAGAATCGATCACCGGCGGTCGGCGCACAATGCAGATAAGAACACGTTTCATGCAACAGGAGGATCACTTTTATTTTAACTTCAATCAGCGATCGAGGACACTTTATCTAAGAACGTGGTCTGCTAACTAGGTGATCTAACAGGAAGTAAGTGTCTCCTCCTGTATGTGCTGGAAACTGTCCGACGTGACTGCAGCTTTTTGTCTCCACCTCCTGCTGCGGCCGCCTGATCTCGTCTACTCGCCAGGCGAGGCGCGGTTCATCTCAAACGCACCTGCTGCTTCTACTGTGAGATACCTTCACGAGGAGCGACCAGGATTTCAAACAAGTTTGATTTCCTTGCGAGCACACGACTTGTGATCGGGAGCTCGTCGGGAGGTGTTAATCTCTCGTTGTTACCCCACGTATACTGCACGAAGCACGACCCATGATATGGTCAAAATTCGGCCCGATCCAAAAAATACTCGCACGACTGGAAAATCGGCTCAAAACGGGCCGACAGTCGCACAGTGTATGCCCGGCCCACAGAGCCGACAGCCGTTTTAAAGTCCAAAAAATAGATATTTACTGACAAAAAATAAGAAAAAAAAATAATTTCACCTAACGGAATTAGCTGGTTTAATACACTTTTGTTTGTTATAACCTTTCCCGAAACTATTTTTCATTCACTGTTCTCCTCCTATTGTTATACTTGAAGACCGTGATATGAGCGGTAACGGAGCGAAACTGGAGCGGGATGACGCCCCGCTCCACCCGAATCATCCTAGAAAAAAAACTCCCGCTCTGCGCTCCTTTCAAAATTCGTCCGCTCCGCTCCTCGCTCGCTCACGCTCCGCTCCGCTCACATGCTCTGGTTTAGACTAACTGTAGCTATAACTATTAGCCCCTACACACTATAGTTTAGACTAACTGTAGCTATAACTATTAGCCTCTACACACTATAGTTTAGACTAACTGTAGCTATAACTATTAGCCCCTACACACTATAGTTTAGACTAATTGAAGGCTTTACTGAACAGAAATGTTTTTAATTTAGTTTTAAAGATGGAGATGGTGTCAGCCTCCTGAACCCAAACTGGTAGCTGGTTCCATAATAAAGGTTCCTGGTAGCAGAAGGCCCGTCCTCCAAACCTACTTTTAGATATTCTAGGAACGACGAGTAATCCTGCACTCTGAGAGCAGAGAGCTCTATTAGGAGCATAACATGCTATCAAGTCTTGTAAATAACGAGGACCGCCATGTTTGTTGTGATCAGCACAATACATGCTGCATTCAAGGTGTAACGTAAATTCCCACGTTCGCTCGTTTGCTAGTCGTTCTTTTAGTTATGTTTATTTAACAGGGACGATACATACAACATTGTCACAAAAAAATGAAAAATGTGGTGCATACAAGACGTCTAGCTTCAGCTAATTTGCAGTCTTTGTCCCTGGTCAGGCTAAAGAAAGATAAAAGATACTGAATATAAAATACAATAATACAAATATAGTGAATAATGCAGTGAACAGATAACATAAACAAATACACACAGCTACAAAATTTAGATTAAAATTGCATAAGTTAAATACATTAAACATTAATAAAATACTGTACTGACAGTGACCTAAGAGAAGTTAATGTTCACATTTCTGCTGCTGTTTAAGCCAGTGTTTAGCTTTGGCACTAAACATCTTTAATTCTGTTTGAGATTTTATTTCTGGTGGTAAAGAATTCCATAGGTGTGTACCGAGCACTTAGAGAGATGACTGACCAAATGTTGTCCTGCATCTTCTTATTTTACAGTTTTGGTTACTCATGCTCCTTGTCATTGTCCCACAGTTGTCTGATTTAATAAATATCTGTGACATTGCTTGCGGGGCCAGTCCGCTGATACACTTAAAAACAACTTTCAAAAAAGAGAATTTTATAAAGTTTGAAAAAGATAACAAATTATACTTCTCAATGATTTTACAGTGATGCCATTTTTGTGGCTTCTGATCTAAAATTTTTAAAGCTTGTTTGTGGAGTGAGAGTAAAGGTCTAGCTGCTGTGTCAGTGGCCCCAGGCAGTGATGCAGTAGGACATGTGAAAGGACCAGAGCATGCAGGTATAAATGAGCTGCTCTGAAAGAGAGACAAGACCTGATAAGTCTGAAACAGTTTAGACTAGTTCTTACAGTTTTAGACAGCTTCTTTATATGTGCTTCAAATTTAAGTTGAGGATCTAAAGTTACACCTAGATATTTAAACTCATTTACCACTTCAATGTCTTTACTATCAATCGTGATGTGAAATTTTTCTAAGGCTTTCTTTCTTATTGAGAAACACATTGATACAGTTTTTTTGTGATTAAGTGTTAAGTGATTCCTTTGTAGCCATTCTGAAACAGTAACCATCTGTCTGTTTAAGATATCTGAAGCTTGACAGGGATTCTTTGCTGAGACATAAAACACGGTATCATCAGCATACATCTGACATTCAGTGTCTGTGCAAATGGTAGGTAAATCATTTATGTACAAGCAAAAAAGAATAGGACCTAAAACTGATCCCTGTGGCAGACCAGTTTTACTGTTCAGAAAAGATGTTTTCACATTCTGTAAATGAACACACTGTTGTCGATAATTCAGATATGAGCTTAGCCAACAAACAGCAAGAGCAGAGAAGTTAAATTCATGCCTTAATTTACTGATTAGTATCTCATGACTTACAGTGTCAAAGGCTTTTTTAAGTCCAAAAACACTGCACCAACCACATTTCCATTGTCAAGGGAGCATTTTATTCTCTCAGTGAAATGGCACAATGCCATCTCAGTTGAACATTTTTTACGAAATCCAAATTGTTTAGAATGATAAAACTGATTATTTTCAAGATAGGTCATTAATTGATTACCAATAACCTTTTCAAGTACTTTTGACATTGCTGGAAGAATTGATATCGGCCTATAATTGCTGGCCTCAGTTAATGCACCAGATTTATAAATTGGGGTAATAATAGCCATTTTAAAACTTTGTGGAAATTCCCCTTCTTTAATGGACAAATTTATCAAGTGGAGTAATGGGTTTATCAAAATAGCACTATTTTTTTCAAAAACAAACATCATCCCAAATGTGTCTTTTGCCTTTGAGTTGTTTAATTGCATTATAATTTTTTGAATTTTGATACGGTCAGTGTGCCGCCCTCGCTATATGTTCTGAATATAGCTTGGCAGTAAGTTAAACGCCTTTTGTTCATCAAAACTCTGGAGACAGTGATCAGTTTGTCCGCAGGTTTATTGACTGATAAAGGGTGAAACTGAGAACAGACAAAGAAGGAAATACACTCAGAAAATATCCTTGCTGTACATATCTTGTAAATAACCTGTAAATATATTTTTACCATAAATCAAATTACTCCTTTTTAAGCTTTTTTAACTCACTCATGTTTATGCATTGCTTGATTATGTCAAAAAGTCCACTGAAATTAAATTATTGTCAAAATTCACCAAACAGCCTTTTAACTAACAAATAATGAATTATAATCAAATAAAACCACATATTATAAACAACACATACCGACGATGCTTCGTATTGCATATGATGTCACAGATGTTTGCAGCTAGAAACAGGCAAGCGGATGATGGCTGTTCTCTTCTCTGCCATGTGCATAATCTACTTCCTGATTTCTACTTCCTGAACAGGTGAACGTAACTTCCTGTGTCTCTTAAAGGGACCACTACCTGATAAACACCACAATGAATTTGTTCATAAAAAATCCTTAACTAAACTACAATACAGAACACTCCCCGCCTGGCGGGATTAAACCGCCACTACCCAACGGTCCATGGAAGCTCTTATGGCTTCTTCTCAGGAGCTAGGAGCAAGACTGTCTCAGTTACTGGCCGCAGGAACACTTTAGTACCATCTTTCCTGGAAACTTTTATCTCCACCTTGCGTACTCTGCCGTCGTTGCTGGGGAAGACTTGAGTAATCAGTCCCAAAGGCCATTCGTTTCTCTTCAGTTGGCTGTCCTTGAGAAGCACAATGCTTCCAAGCTGAAGGTCGGGCTGGGGACCCTGCCACTTCCTTCGTGGCTGAAGTGTAGACAGATATTGTTTTTTCCATCTGTCCCAGAAGGTTTGAGCTAGATGCTGGACTTGGCGCCATTGGTGTTTGTGGAGGTCTTTGACCCAGTCACCATCTGGGGCAGAAGGCAGACTCACTTTCTGAGTGAGTAGGGTTGCCGGTGTCAGTATGAATGGATCGTCTGGATCAGTCGACACTGGTACAAGAGGTCTGGCATTGATGATAGCGGCCACCTCTGCCATAAGTGTAGAGAGTGCTTCGTGAGTCAGCTTTGATGTCCCGAGCTGCACGAACATGGAGTCCAAGATTTTTCTTGCAATGCCAATCATCCTCTCCCATGAACCGCCCATGTGAGAGGCATGAGGAACATTGAACATCCACTTGCAGCCTTGATCCAGCAAAAACTTCTCGACAGAAGTATCGTTGATATTGGAAGGAATCTTGAGCTCCTTGCACGCACTGACAAAGTTAGTTCCTCGATCAGAGCGGATGAGTTTCACTGGGCCCCTGGTAGCGAGGAAACGCCTGAGGGCGTTAATGAAGCTTGACGTATCTAGAGACTCAATGAGTTCTATGTGGACAGCTCTTACGCTCAAGCAGGTGAATAACACCGCCCACCGTTTGCTCGGAGCGAGGCCACCCCTAGTTCGGCGTGAGGACACAGTCCATGGGCCAAAAACATCCAGGCCAACATTAGTGAATGGAGGTTCAGTTGAAAGGCGATCAACTGGAAGATCAGCCATCTTTTGTGTATGAGGTGTGCCCCGAAGTTTGCGACATGTGACGCAGCCATAGATAACACTGCTCACTCGCCTTTTTCCACCGATTATCCAGAGGCCTGCAGCTCGCAAGGCACCTTCGGTGAACAATCGTCCCTGGTGTTGTGTTTTCTGATGGTAATATCTGACCAGGAGTGTTGCTATGTGGTGCTTACCAGGGATGATGATGGGAGTTTTCTCCTCTGACTGGAGTTCCGCTTCTCTGATACGACCTCCGACTCTTAGAAGGCCGTCGGCATCGATGAAGGGAGCTAAGGCTTTAAGAGGACTGTCTTTAGGGAGATTTTCATCCTTTTTTACACAGGCATACTCTTGAGCATATGTCTCCTCTTGAACAGCATGGATAATCGTTGTCTTAGCCCTTGCGAGTTCTTCGACTGAAATTGCTGTGGGGCAGTGATGCCAGCCTTTACAGCCACTGATTTTGGTCGCAGGATTCTTCTGGAATAGACGAGCAATATGAGTGAGGCGAGCGATGGCATGAGTCAATGACTTCCAGCTGGAAAATTTAGAGAAACGCTGAGACCCCAGTTGTTTGCTGGACGTGGTTGTTTTCATCGTGGAGACGTGAGGGCGGATCTCTGCATCCAAAGAGGGGTTCACCAGCTCGAAGCTGCATTCCTCACGATAGGCTTGCTCAGTGTGTTTCAGGAATGCTGGTCCACACAGCCAGCTGGTGCCTGAGAGATGTGTAGCAGTGACAGACCTTG